>JAQGBW010003942.1:0-14987 GCA_034698625.1 Julus scanicus | reverse complement strand
GAATTTCTCCCATCCGTAAAAATTCCCACCGACCTCGACCTGGGAGCGAACCCAGCATCTTAGGATCGAGAGGCAATAAGGTTTAACCAGTTTACATCTTTAATATAATTAAAGGCAATTTAGAAAATAGAATGCTGCAAACAATTTTTTAAAAATTTTTTTTTAGTTTTTTAAAATTGATTACAACTGTTGTTGTCTTTTTTCAGCTGCTGTAATTCATGGTCTATATCTTCCTCTGTCAAATTCTTAATTTTAGTTCAATGTCACCACGAGTCAAGCAGCCACAGATAGTACAGTGCTATCAGACTGCATTCCCTGACAAATCACCGAATTCCCTGACTATCCCTGACCACTAATCATTTCCATGACTTTCCAGGTCGCTAGCAACCATGACGTGCAAGGGCCCAAGGGACGCCGTCACAAAGCAGGGCCGCTCGCTCCTGTTTTCATGTAATGGTCAATTAGACAGCGTAATGAACATTGAAGAAGTAATGTTCGAAAGGGCAATTAAGACATTAACAAGCAAGACGGTGAATTTCTTCGATGCCCCACCCTTCAAATAAGACCCAAATGGACTCCAGATATCGCCTATTAACCGTTATTTTACGACCAATTGAAACTAGGCCGGCCTACCTACCGGTTCGATAAAGACATGGATTAGCTAAGCCCTATACAGCCAATTCTTTTTACGATACGATTGTTTTACAGCATGCCCCGAGACACTAGCGCCGCCATAAAAGAGGCCTAAATTAGGCTAATCAGGCCCTACATCGATTTATTGTCTGAATAACTGAAGTGACCAGATTACCAGTAGCCAAAAAGGTCATTTTTATTGGTCCCAGAGAGACATCACAATGGTCGTAAACCGGCAATAAAAAAGAATGGTAACGACCTGTTGCGCCGTATTCTCACTATCCGGACTTTGGTGCGTTTTGGGACTAAGGTTTTTCAGCATTAGCCACGCCCTGTTTTTTTTAAAGCTCCGCCCTTCACGCACAACGCACTGAGTCAGATCGACTTGTCATTTTCTGTTGTGCGGTACAGAAAACAAAGATGGCGGCCCTCCACGTGGTTAAATGGTTCCCAATTTGAACCATAGATGGCGCGCATGCGCAGTAAGTCAGTCCGGAGTCTGTGGACATGTGCCTCCATTACCAGATTTTCTGGACTGACGTCATTTGTCTGTTTTGCGTTTTCGTCTGGTTAGTGAGAATACGCCATTAAACATATTCGGTCCATAACAATTGGGCCTGAAATCCTGAAATCGACGTATTGCACCAAAAACACCTGTTAGCGTAACCGGTACACGTTTGGCTGCCTCTTCCGGTGGGCTTTATTACGTGTACGCGTAATTGATAGTACATCGGACGCGTAAAAAGACAACAAAAAGCGGCTGCTAACGAGGCGTTAGTGGGCTTAATTAGCGACGGCGGAGGCAATTGGGTGATCCATGTTCCCACGAATAAAAATATGTACGAATTGGGTGAGGAAAACAATTCAATTGTTTACATGCTTCCACAGCCGGAAATGCGGGGCCTGCAAAAAACTAAGGAGTGGGAAACTGGAAACCTTGGACAGGCCAATTTATCCACTCCTGCTGTAATGGCAGCTTGCATCATCCCCTGATTAATGCATTTGCAATTAGTAGTTGATTTGCACTGTAGATGGACCGTTAACGTCACAGGCACTGTCTATCTTGCTTTGGTTTGTGGACTTTGCCCGACATTCACTTCTCCCAGTTTTAGGTTCGCGCATGCGCACTAGATCGTCTGCTAAATTTGCAGAGTGGGACTACATCTCAGGTGTTCAGTAAACTAATTGAAAAATACATACATGCAAATTTCAAGGATGTCAAGTCTCATTCTTACAATTTTCAAAGACGGAAATTTCCAGACACGGATAGGAATTTCCAGCATAAACTGACATTTAACGCGAATTCCAAGCATAATTCCAGACTTTTTAATAAAAAAGTAAGAATAATTCCAAACTTTTTAATACAAAAATTAAGCATAATTCCTAACTTGTAATAAAAAATTAAGCATAATTCCAAACTTTTAATAAAAAATTAAGCATAATCCCAAACTTTTTAATACAAAAATTCAGCATAATTCCAGACATTTTAATAAAAATTCAAGCATATTTCCCGATTTTCAAGGCTTTTGGACACCCTGTCAAGTTAACTAAGTTATCCCAGAATCTAAAAATCTTCATAATTGGGTGGAAAATCATTATATGAGTATTCAAAATCTCACATTACAGGTCGTGTTAACGAGCTTTTTTCCCAGCACTTCCAAAACAGAATCTCGGTTTTCTAAGACGAATGGGCCACTCCAGTTCCAAAAGTAAACAAAAGTCAAAATGAAAACCATCTTGAGGAATTCGGAGCAGAGCAGAGAATCCAGATGGGAACACAAGCGTCAGTGGTTTGCAGGAAACAGCTGCCGCATTTCGCTTTTTGGTCGCGGGGGTCGCCCCATCTGCCCTGGGTCCTCAAGCCAAGCGTGGCGCTTTGGTTTGCGCGATTCACCCTGGGAAACGCGACTTTTTCCCACATCTCGATCCTGCCTTGCCCCCTTCTTATAAGGCCGAGAGGCTCTGAAGCGCGCATAGCCTCCTTGCTTATTTTTTTATTATTATTACATTTTTTTGGTGGGCCATTCGGTTTTTTACACTCGTACCCCCTACAACGGATACGCTTTAATATCGCGTATTCCCACCCATTAGCAGCGCCACTTCGCAGGCCCGTGTGTCAGTGATCTTTAATGAACGGGAACAGTTTTCAGCTGCCCAAAACGATGGGAAATTCATCGTTTTGTGAAGGATGAGATTACCAATATATACTCAACATAAAAAAGTCATCGCCACCGCGAGAAGAAAACAAAAAAACGTTCGCGGGAATCTGCAGCCAGCTAGGCGGCGCTGGTGTCGGCGAAAGAACTTTCAATTCCATACGTTAGACGGCGCTGGAGTCGGCTATCGATTCCATACGTTAGAGGGCGCTGCGTGACTACCACTTTTAAAACTGGGTTCTCCACACATAAAATGTTCAACTTCACTGACTTTTCAAGATTTTAAAACAATTTTCACTGAACACCTTAACCAACACAAACTTTAAAAATATTGCACGTTCCATGTTATTTATTAATTAAGTTATTAATTAATCAGACGATTAAGAAGTAAAAAATAATCCTTTAGATGTTTAGGGATTTACATAGTTTGGAATTTGGTTGTGATAGGCTAGACTAGACTTGGGTAGGTTAAGTTAGATATTAACGCAGCATTACTACCCCACACTATAATATAGCAGCTTGTATTTTGAGACAGATTGGACTCAAATTGAATATTTCTTCAGGTGTTTTAAAACTGGTGTTTCTTGAAAAAATAATCCTCTAATGGAAAAATGGGGAGAAAGGGAAAACATTTTGCATAAAACAGGAATAATCTTTTCCCAATCAGCTAAAGTTACCTGTTTTAAGCAGTACACAAGTTCACTTTCTGGTGGTACTATAAGTTTCAAAATCATCATTCCACTGTATTATGGGGTACGCTATCCCAAAAAATATACTAACAACATTCCATTTCCGAGAGGTTATTTGGGTTAAGGCCCAAAAGCAATTCACTTAAAAGAGGTACGGATTAACGAGGTTCCAAATAATGGCGCAAGATACAGCGCAGTTGACCCATAAAAGCACGTTTGATTAAATGAGTCTAGAATAGCAGACATCATTAAAAATAGGCCTACTCTACTCAAGTTGCAGTTGTTTTTTTGGATATTGCCAGCAAATGAATTTTACTGAGATAGAAGTAGGAAAAAAAAAGTGGAAATGCTTTTAGTCATACGAGTAAGGGGGAACCATTTGCTTGTACCTGTCCTGAAAGCTTTAGGCCTAACCCAAATACCTTCTCGGCAAATTATATATCCTCTCTCACCCTGTCTAGGGCGAGTTTAAGCAGTAGTGTCCACCACCATAGGCCATGGTATGGAATGCAGAAACACGAACAAAGATGGCCCATCCCAAGTTGGCTCCGACCAAAATTTGAAATTCTAAGCAGGCGAATGAATTTTCCAGTGATATCTGACCCCAGTTGACGCTTTCTTTCGACATTGAGGGGGGTTACCTCGGAGAAAACCTGGCGTAAGCAGTCAAAACTGACAGATTTTATGGCGACATTTGGGGAAACAAAACAATTTACGAGCGAATCAATAAAACGGGCTTTGCAATGCAGATCTTGGTCGTGTAATGTTTCGCCAAATGTTGACATCAATGTCCAATTAATAGTCTTAAGTTATTTCCAAACACTTTAAAAAAAAAATTATAAAAACTTCAATGCATGGTGTTTGGTTTCTGTAAAATTATTTGATCCTGTACTAACAAATTTAATACAAACACACGTTCACATATGCTAATGTGGACCGAGCATTAAATTACTTGACCTATACAGAGGGACAAGTTAACCACACACGCAGGTACACAAGGTTTGAAACTTGGGACCTGCTTAAGGGCAACTGCGAAAAACTGAACATCATTTTAACTGATTTTCTTAAAAATATTTTCGGGCAGTTTACAAAGTTTTACGAATCGTATTATCCATTACAATTTCCAAAATAATTTATGTAAATAGCAATTTTGAAACCAAAACGAAATTTGAGCAGCAAGGAATGGACCTCCTTGGCATCACGTGACTAATTTATCAACGTCCCGCCTCCGCCAATGGCCATTGAATTGAAAGCCACGTGATGTCCTCAGTGCCTTAACTACGCATTAGGGCATTCGCAAAATGGGCCCCTTAATTTGTGTCTTTTGCAAAATTAAAATTTTTTGCGTTTATTCAAATCACGCATTTCTCACATAGATTTTCAATATTCCAAACGGCCTCAAAAAATCTGCGAGTTAAATTTGGCCCATTCCATGAGAGTATTTTCATCAACATCCCCTTTCCTTGGGTAGGGCCATCCGCGTTGGGATGCAACGACGACTCCGATTGGCCACGTGCTCTATTCCAGCCCCGAAGCAGCCAATGGCATCGCGTGTCACAAAACCACGCTTCGGCAACGACCGCTTGGCCACGCCCACGGCAACCTGCTGCACAGGAATGTATCTAAACAGTGGCGAAAAAGATGCGAGTTTTGGGCATCCCTAGCGACTTTTCCACTGATGAGCTTTTCTAAAGTTTACTCGCCAGCGATTAACGGAGAGTTTATCAGCAACACCAGCTGATGATAACGCGAAAAAGTTCACCAAATATTTCATCAGACAGTGACGATTTCCCCAACGGACAAAATCCAAATTTTAAAAGCTGCCCCTTCGATACAACGGGGATTCTGGCAACCGTCCCAGTCCTCCAACCGATTTTCTTATCGCCGAAATTTCGTTATTTATTTACTTTTGGAAACTGAGTTCAAATAATAAAATTTCAAAACTGGAGATTGTCGCCAGAGGCGCTTTGACTGAGCGCCGTTGGCGAATTTACGCTACGGAATTTAAACGGTTGAAAACGACCACCGGCCGTTCAAAATCAGTATAGGCCTAAAGTGAAAACTTGATGTTAAAATGGGGAAAATGGGCCAGAAAACGTGGAAATATATTTTAGTTCACCTCAAAATTGTATTTCGACGTTGGAAAAACCGTCAAAAGTCCTAAAACCCCTTCCAAAATTCGTGAGGGTATTTTTTCTTACCTTTTACTGGCCTCGCAAGATCCGTGCACAAAATCGCGAAAATAACACCTATTATCCACAAGAGCCGCATCTCCAAAGGTCAGATCACAAGTCGTAGCATTTACATAGATCTAAGTCTTAAAATCCGCATGTATCCATCAATGGAGCATATCGTTTCCTCGGTTATAATCCAAGAGCAAGTTTCATCCGACCGTACGGTCCCGCACAGTTCGATACCTCTGACGGCCCATTGTTCACATGTCGGTTGGCGAAGGCAGCGCGGAGGGCTACGGGGCGGAGCACAACATGAGAAGCGGTTCGTACGCCTCCGCCTAGCTTCTCACGTTTGCGCTTTTTTAAGTTTTCTGTTAAATAACACAAAATTGATGCCTTAATTCGATGACATAAGGTCAGGCAAATGAGTTTTATACTGATTTTTAACTTTTTAAGTCACTTTGCTGATAGTTTGGAACAGTTTTTCCGTTGGACTATTTTTCATCTTTGGGAACCACTAAGCAGGGGGAGGGGAACTTTGAAAAGTTGTTTGAAAAGTTGCTGGGGTGTTTATGAAGTGGTTGAAGAATGCTTCTTTCTTTCAACTTTCGGTGGTTTTTTTCGTGGGGGGGATTCAATAAGTTTAAAACGAGAAAACGTCAATGCACTTTATAATTTAAGTTCCAATTCCATGTAATCGCCGATTAAATTAAACATTTAATCGGCGATTACATGAAATTTAACAATGGAAATAAACTTACTTCTAAGACTTAACTGATTAAAGGACGTTTAACCAGTGTATAACTGAGATATTTTCAAACTCAAGATAGTGATAAAAGTGTATTGGCAGTTGGTATAATGGTACCATCTTATTTTGTCGACAACACACTTCGCCGACAGCGCATTCCGTCAACGAATTTTATCAAACATAGCATCGGCGAGGATAACATGAAAATAAAATTATAATTAAAATTAGTATAAATTGTTATTAAATTATCGTCCATGTATTTGTTCATAATGGGAGTCGGCAATGTGAATCTAAACCCACGTCGCCGATAGTCCATTTCGCCGACGCATTGCGTATGGGACGGTAACATTATAATATAATTATATATAAAAATAGAATACCTTGTCAATAAATTATCCTAAAGTTATTCTATAATGGGATATAATGGGAATCGGCAAAGTAGTAATTAATTGGCTAGGTGGATTTAAACCCACCTCGCCGACAGCCCATTTCGCCGACGCATTGCGTTTGGAACTATAACTTATAATAAAAATTAAGAGTATACATTATCATTAAATTATAATAAATTATCGTACAGTTATTCTATAATGGGAGTCGGCAAAGTGGATCTAGACCCACCTTGCCGACAGCCCATTTCGCCGACTATCTATTTCAAATGGTTATAGTTCTTGGTAAGGCAAGAAACTATTATCAAATTATCATCTAGTTATAATAAAACTACAATAAAATTATAATAATGAGAGTCGGCGAAATAGGTGTCGGCAAAGTGGGGTGTTATAAAACTTATTTCAAACCAGCTAGTTATAATGAAAAATGATAATGAATGTCTAAAACAGTAAATGTGGATCTAAACCACGTAAATGTTGGTTAGCCATACGATTAGTTTAACCATGGTTAATTTGATCATAGATTAAATGGTAGCGGATAAATAACCAACCATTCGTGTTGAAAATGTAAAAGGAAATATCATCATCATGCGATGCTAATCACCGATTAACTTGAGACGACGTTTAGTTATACAAAACTACACGAAATTTTAAATATTTATCTCTGAATTTGCACATGTTTTCAGTTGCACAAAATCGGAGGAGACCAATTAAGGATGTTGGGTTCACATTTCTTAATTGGTCAATGGATTTTATTAGCCGTTTAAAATGAACCGAGGTTGGTGCCCCTAGCAAAAGGTAGGGCAATCCGCTGCCAGCAGATTTTACCAAATTAACTGTCAATCGTCAACTTTCTACGATACAGGTTGGTTGCATAGGACCTCGTTAGTTTTAATCACCCGATATAAACTCATCTTTGGGAGACTGACAATAAAAGGTCTCAGATGATTTTCAGTGAATCCCTCACCCTACAATTTACTATTGATGACAGGCTTTCCCAACAGAAATATTTAGATCATTGAAAAATCCTTCACCTGGACAGCCTATAATCTCCCTAATAAAAATAACTAGCTTCTTTGAGCGGTCACTTTGGGCATCCTTTGATGATCCGCTTCCCTCCAGGACCTCTAACATATCCTTTGTTAAATCTACTGGTCAAAGTGCAGGGCAATTCAGTTGGACACTTAGGCGTTAGAATGGGTGTATTTCTTAATCCTAACTAGACAAAAGATCTAGAATATAGTTAAAATAGAAATCTTCACCATTGTGTAAAAAATAACAGTGAATTAAGACAACCAAAATATATGAGAATAAACCAATTTAAATTTCACATGGATTTTTTGATCTAACATGTGTCTGAAATATTGAAATCTATTTTGCATGTAGTTAATTAATCTTAGTTTTA
Organism: Julus scanicus; assembly: GCA_034698625.1. Taxonomy (NCBI): domain Eukaryota; kingdom Metazoa; phylum Arthropoda; class Diplopoda; order Julida; family Julidae; genus Julus; species Julus scanicus. The sequence goes on along the minus strand of JAQGBW010003942.1, from coordinate 6,796 downwards.
GCCTAATTTTGGTTCACTAGGACATTCAAAATGAAATGGGTTCTTAATTCACATGAAGTTTTGCATTGCACCAATTGCATATTTTTTTATTTAAATCAGCAAAAATAACCAAAAATTATAAAAATAAACCACTTTCCATTTCACATGGATTTTTTTTTATCCAATATGGGTCTGAAATATTGAAATTCATTTTGCATGTAGTTAATAAATCTTAGTTTTAGCCTAGTTTTGGTTCACTTGAACATTCAAAATGAAATGCATGGGCTCTTAATTCACATGAAGTTTTGCATTACACCAATTGCATATTTTTTTATTTAAATCAGCAAAAATGACCAAAAATTATAAAAATAAACCACTTTCCATTTCACATGGATTTTTATATCTAATAAGGGTCTCAAATATTGAAATTCATTTTGCATGTAGTTAATTAATCTTAGTTTTAGCCTAGTTTTAGTTCACTTGAACATTCAAAATGAAATGGGCTGTTCACATGAAGTTTTGCATTACACATTGACTGAAATGTTCATGTCAAATATTTCTCAATGACTGTGTTACTGCTAGTTATATTCAGTTAATAATGTCTGAATACAAAATTTGCTACGGTATTCGACAAATTTGCATACGATTTTTTACTAAATAATTCAATTTTTCCTTAAGGATCATTAAATTGAATTACATAGAGAAACAGCTGGCAACCACGTACTTTTAATCGACAACTTAATTCTATAATCATCAGTTATAAAACTCGAAATGATGAAATTGGCACAAGAATAACTAACTGTCATGGTGGTTTTTTACGTTTATTCGTTTTTTTAGTTTTATGGCTGTTTTTTTTAATCGTTTCGTAACAGTGTTTAGAATTTAACAACTCGTACAACGTGACAGTTGGTTGTTTCAACCAGAATAATATTATACAGCTACTTTCTCTATTACACCTTGCTAACGTGCGGAAATTATAAAACACCATGAGCTATTTTCCAAAAATACACACTGAAATAGTAAGTTTTCTGTTTTTTTTTTTTTTTTTTTTTTTTTTTTTTTTTTTTTTTTTTTTTTTTTTTTTTGAGAACTAGTAAAAGAACATTTCAAGAATTTTGAACAATACCATGCTACAAGTATATTGCATTTTCAATTTTTAAAACATACTGTCAAACTTTTCCGAAAAATACATGTACATTTATAAATTGAGGAAGGTACTAAATAAGTTATAGTTCAACCAGTGTGCCGTGGAAGTTGGTGGGATTGTTGAAAATGGTGAAAAGTGGCAAAAACTAAACTGTACTGTCGACGATATTTTCATGTTTAATGCCTAGTACACACTACATGTTTCATCAAATAAGTTGTTGAAACTTTGTTTCACAAAACCGATATTCGTCTTGTAGCACATAAAGTATAAAGGCCTTGGTAGGAGCGCCTTAACCATGAAACAATGTTTCATTGATTTCCTTTGATCTTCACCGCCTCTTAAGCGATCACCAAAATGTTTGATGGAAACGCATTTTTTTGGCCAAAAGTTTCAGGAAACTTTTTTGCAGAAATCTGGTGGGCATCCACATATCACACAAATATTTGTGAACGCAAATATATACTACGTGTCGCAAATTTCCTTTGATCCAGACCGCCTCTTGAGGGATTGCCAGGACACATGAAATGTGTCAAAAATGACCGTTTTTCGACACCTCTATACACACCAAAGTAGCATGTGTATGTTTCATGTGTCTTAATGTTTCTTTTGGTGCATACGCACCTTTTCCTTTGATCCGGACCACCTCTTGATCGATCGCCAGGAAACATCTAAATGTGTCAGAAAATGGCCGTTTTTCGACACATGTTTCACAAACACTTCTGGACACAACGAGGTAGCATGTTCCTAAATGTGTCTTTTGGTGCATACGCACCTTTATAAACTAATTGCGAATAAGAAACATTAAAAATGTTCATCTGAAAGCAGAATAATTTATTAAAAACTTGATTTTTTTGAAAAAACGAGAGAAAATCTCTCCTTCAAAAATATATGTGCCTTAGCAATTTGGGTTCCTTGTTCAGTGTGTACCACAAGAATTTCTGCATCATGTGTGTCGTGAGTTAAAAAAGCTTGAAAGCCAACGATTCATTTCTACCTTAATTTTTAAACTTATTTTTCGAAAAGTACACAGGTACACCTTCATGCGTCACCAGTATTTACCCTGGGAGCAACAAGTCTGGTCCTGAATCCAGAAGGATGTCATATTCAGCATTTTCTTTTGCAATAATAATGTCTCCTTCTATTCCTATTATCTTATCATATTTTTCGATATTGGAAAACCTTGGCAGGCCTATGGTCAATAAACAATTTTAGGTCAAGCTGCCAATGGGTTTCCCGCCTTGGAAATGTCACGGACGCGTGGGAGACCAAGTTGGCCGAAGTAAAGCACGGAATTTCGTGTCATTAATCAACGTTAGTGACGTTTCATTATCAAACGGGTTTCCATCGGCAATCAAACTGATTTAACGCGAGATTAGCGAAATGCAATCCGCATGTGGGACGTTGCAAATTCGCAGCCTAGGTGTTTGATATGCTAATGCGCCGACTGTTTTATACCCCTTCAAAGTGATCGATAGTTAGTGGCTGTACAGCACTTTTAACCCTCGATTAATAAACTGACGGTTAAAGATAACGTGTATCTGGCAATCACTCGTGATTAAACTGGGACGATTTCAGCACTTGTTTTCCAGGCGTGTTGTAATCGGAGATTGGTGCAACTGACACGTGCCAATAGTTAGATGTAGGTACAGTTTAACCCCTCTAAACTAATATCGTTGGGTGTGGGTGTTTGGTATTACTTTTTCCGTAACTTTAAAGGTCGGTACGCACCAACGAGACATTTAGACACACAAAAACATACACAAAAAAACTTGGTGTGTCTAGAAGTGTTTGTGAAATGTGTCGAAAACGGCCATTTTCTGACACATTTTGATATTTCTTGATGTGTCATTTCGATCGCTAGAGAGGCGGTCCGGATCAAAGGAAAAAATGTGTCGTAATGTTTCCTGCTAAGGCGCTTTTGCCAAGGACTCTACATGATGACGTAGAGCATTGCACCATGTGCTTTTAATTTTGAAACATATCCGCGAAATTCACAATACGGTGTAAAATACAGCTGGTGACAAAAGCGCCGAACCATCCAATATGAAGTTCTGCCTTGTTTCAAGAAATGTGTCTTAGGTGCGTACACGTGTTTTTTCCCGTTTTCTGACACAAGTTTCGAAAAATACGCTAGAAACTTGTTTTTTGTGTATGTTTCTTGTGTATGTGTATGTTTTGTTTGGTGCGTACCGACCTTTACGAATTTTAAAATGTGTTCATGTCCTGCAGTAATTTCTTGCTATTTGTGGGGTTATTTTTCTAGAAATTCAGCAAAGGGATCATTAATTTTATGAACATATCCATAGACTAGAATGTTGGTTGATTTTAGGGCAGTTTTTGGTTGTTTTTTTGGAATTTTGATAAACTGCTGGTTAAAGATTTGTGACGTTTTGTAGCATTTGTTTCCAAAAATAAATGAATGCATATTTTCGAGCCCTTCTGTTACTCGTTAACACTTCAATTCGGCCCCACTTAACGAATGATGGCACACCGTTCAGAAGTCGCAGTGAAGGCGGAAGTCAGCAACAATTCCCACGGTTTCAGGTCCTTATGTCGCATATGGGCCTCATTGGCCTATAGGGGTAAAACATGCGAGAAACAAAAGGGCCTTTTTTTGCGAAACAAGGGCATAGGGAATCTCATTGGATCCCATTCTCACGGTATACCTTCGAGTGCACCATGATAAGGCTGAGGCATTAAAATCAATGGCGAATTCACTGGGGCAAAAGGAATAAAAAGTGGGGGATAAATCGATTGTTTCATGAACTGGATATCAATGGGCAAATCCACGTGTTACACATGTGGCTTCGAGAAGTCTGAAAACAGGGGACAGCGAGGGTGGGATAGGACCTCATGTCCTCCTTTCTCACGCTTCGGCGTCGCCATTTTTTAGTGGGGGTAAAACTTAACGCAGCTTGGCGGCACTGCCCTCCCTGACCTCCCGGACACGTGCTCCCACGTGACCGACACGCGTGGCGCCAAATGGCCACTAGGGGCCCCGGACGCCCCATCGGGGAATTCGAGGGGTTAATACATACTGTGCTGATGAAGGGTATACGTGCAACAAGTAAAAATCGTTAGAACAACCTGATGATATGTCATAAAGCCAATAAAAAACAGTACAATTAATTTTTTTGTGCAAAATAAATGCATATTAAAAGCTATTAAACTACTAAAATATCATTAACATTATTAGCATATTGTCTAATGTTTAAAGGGCCCCAAATCAACAAGGGCCCAATTGCCATTCAGAAAATATACATGTGGAAAAACGGTACAATTAATGTTTGTTTTGCAAAATAAATGTATATTAAACGCTATATATATAAAATATCATTAACATTATTAACATATCGTATAATGATTAAGGGGACCCAAATCAAAAAGGGTCCACTTGCCAATCAGAAAATAAATAAGTGCAAAAAATGTACAATTAATTTTTTTGTGCAAAATAAATGTATATTAAAAGCTACTAAAATATCATTAACATTATCAACATATTGTCTAATGTTTAAAGGGCGCCAAATCCACAAGGGCCCACTTGCCATTCAGAAAATAAATATGTGGAAAAACGGTACAATTAATGTTTTTTTTGCAAAATAAATGAATATTAAACGCTATATATATAAAATATCATTAACATATTGCATAATGTTTAAGGGGTACCAAATCAACAAGGGCCCATTTGCCATCCATAAAATATATAAGTGCAAAAAAGGTGCAATTAATATTTTTGCAAAATAATTGTATATTAAAAGCTATTATTAGGCTACTAAAATATCATTACCATTATTAGTATATTATCTAATGTTTAAAGGGCCCCAAATCAACAAGGGACCACTTGCCATTCCGAAAAGCATTACACGAAAAAACGGTACAATTCAAGTAAGAAAATGTATATTAAAAGCTATTATTAAGCTACTAAAATATATCATTAACATTGTTAACATGACTGATATTTAAAGAACCCCAAATCAACAAGGGCTCACTTGCCATTCAGAAAATATATAAGTGAAAAAACGGTAAAATTCAATTTTTTTTTTGCAAAATAAATTTACATTAAAAGCTATTATTAAGCTACTAAAATATCATTAACATTAGTAGCATATTGTCTAATGTTTAAAGGGCCCACTTGCCATCAGGAAAAAAAACTTCAAACTAAATACAATAGTAATACGAAATGAAGTACAAAAAGATAATTAAAAACCCGAAATGAAATTAAAAAGTGAAAAATCCTGGAAAACTGCAAATCCATGCAAATACAGTCAAACCTGCCTATCTCGAATTCCATGGGAATGATTAAAATTTCGAGATAAACAGGTTGAAATGTCTATTGTATAGAATTTTTTCCATAATTGATTATGTATACATATTAAAAGAAAATACCTTTACGAACGACATTTTTTATTAATTTCAAGGAATACGTAACACGTGTTTCCAGTACATACATGCACATAGTTGGACAAACAAAATTTTGTATGTGTGCTATCTATTGAAGGAACACCGATTTTTGAAATTGAGGCTTATTTTAAATTTAAGAAATAGAGGTTTTGGAAGAACATATTTCGAGATATATGTACATGAAAAATACACTGATTTTAGATTGTAAAAGTAGGGTATTACAGAAATTTCGAGATATACAGGGTTTCGAGATGAACAGGTTCGAGATACTCAGGTTCGATGTAACATAAAATTGGCAGAAGGGAACATGTGAAAATGGAAAATAGCAAAAATGTGGAAAGTAAATTGTGACGTTGGTCTCTAACAATTAACTCTGCAATTATTTACGATGAACTTCATTATTTTTCAGCATTTTAGACTGAGATCTCCAGAAAAAATTAACACTGAAAGAAATGTCAACAGCAGTAGGAGTGGGGGAGGTGTCTGTTACTATGTCCACGAAATTTCTCATGAATACGATATAGCAAGTGTTAATTACTGCATTTGGGTAGGGGTTGACAGATTGCTCACACCGCCATGCTGATGAACACTGACAATGCGTCGAAAGGGCAACGTGTTCAGCACATGTGAGGCCATTTAGGTATTATACGAATATTGTTATTATTATTAATAATAGGGAACGCGTGTGGGGACCCTGGCTGGATTTCTCCCTTGGCATGGGAACCACGCTCGTCCACGTGTTCCCTCTTCCGACAGTGTGACCTAGCTGTCAAGCGCCGGTCACGCCGGCTAGTGACAGGTGTTTATGACCCAAGCTACGAAACGTGATCCAAGCCCAAGTGGATGTGGAAAATAACGAAAATGGAATTTCATTTTTATAATCCGAAGAAACAGTTATACTTATTTTGTTGAAGTTTTGTATAGGCTAGTACAGTATACACTGTGAGTCATAAAAAAGTAGAACCCAATAAAAAATGGAATTAATTTTGTTGAACCCGGAGATGGAAAATATTTCAGGGATAAGTTTTTGACCAAAAAACTTCTTCCTGGGCATGCGACAAATCTTGGAATTTTTCATTTTTCAACAAAACGACGCATTTTTCACGAAGTTGTGATTTTTTTTTGTTGGGTACTACTTTTTACTGACTCACAGGGTATAAGCAATGAAAATGAGATTTTAGTTTTTATTATTTGGGTACTACTCGGTTTATTCACCGCCACTGAAAGTATGGCGTGTCAAAAACAAAATAATCACTCATGTTGACAAAT
>JAQGBW010003941.1:0-14988 GCA_034698625.1 Julus scanicus | reverse complement strand
TGCCCCCCCCCCCCCCCCATCCATATATACGGCCAATTGCTATGGTCAAAGGCTATCTGTGACATGACAAGGCGTGCCCAAATGTGTGGTCATAACGCAGACGAGGTCATCTAAATTTCAGGTGGAAGGGTCTAAAAATTATATAATAATATAAACAGAACAAAAACGTAATTACATCATACAGTGTAGGCAATTCAATAAAAGTAGGACACAGCTCAGCTAATATCCCCTCCCAAGGCTGCTTCTCCCCCCCCCCCCCTCCGCATCCCACCATATCTCACTGCCTATTATGAATTGTTAGTTTTCCCTTATTCTATCACATATAAGTATCATCTAGACATCAAACGTTTTGAACTGAAAGTTGAACAAAATGTAGATGGGAAAACTTACCAGTATCACACGAGTAGACTCATCTTTCGAACGACGTTATTGAAGTCTAGTCCATGACAGACAGGCCTAATAATCATTTCACTTGTCAAAACATAGTTCTACCGCTGTCCAAATGAAAATGTCCAAAAAAAAGATTGTTTTTATCACTTTCTTCTGACGATTTCTGGCACTAGCGTTCAAAGTACATTTGAAAACACCCGCGTTCACAATCCAGCTTTCACAAGTCCTCGCAGTAGGGAGCCACTGAGAAGGATGCCTGCAAAATACAAGAGTACGTCGTCGTGAGCACCCTGTATTTAAATATGACAAAAATTTTCGTGATGTGTTACATCATATAGTTTAAAGGTTGGGGTTTAATTTTCATTTAGAAATCTGGATCAACAACATTAAGCAGGATCATCACTAGGTGAAACATTACGCGAAATGGCGGTCAGCAAATTCGTAGGAAACGTATTTAAAACATTGTTTACAAAGCACTTGCTGGTGACCAATACCATTGTCAGCGGATCTCTCATGGGCTTTGGAGATTTTGTGCAACAGAATGTTGAGAAATATAACGACGATAGAGCCATCAAGAAAAAACATGACTGGAAAAGAACAGGTTGAGTTACACGATTTGAAATTAAGGTCATAAACGCTGGTGGTCCACCCACCAAAAATCAACCCAAACACTATAGGTCCAACACGTGCTATTTGCACCACGTGCTATTTCAATAACGCATTCGTTCAATACCCAATACAACTAACCTCCTGAACTTAAGGTATACATGTACAGTATATAAAGTTATTTTTCATATAGGCACATATCTCGTAACGCGACTAATATATGTATAACACCACCATATGCAGTACTGCACGTATACCACAGAAGATATATAAATTAAAACTTATAACGATGACGAAATGCAACATTCTGTTGTAATCACGGTCAACTCTTTATATCGCAGATAAACTTATTTAAACTAGTTTTAGCTACATAAATTTTGCCTGTTTACTGAATCGTATAACAGTTGATTTATCTCATAAAAGAGCATCCCAAGTTTTCAAACAGGTTTTTTAAAGCTCAATCCTACATTTATTAGCTTCAGCAACAACAGCAAAATAATGTATCTGGAGGAGGAGGACATCCATGAAACAAGACAAAAAAATGTTTGCTAATGAAACATGTTCATGCATGTACACCCTATGTTTAAACGAGACGAGTGAGGTTAAACCTAAAATGGAGACTTCATACGCTAACCATACATGTAAAACTGGTAATTCGATCAGCTATACGGTGAATTTGTGTATCTTCAATTTCATGACTTGTGACAATATGATATAAAGCGCATTTTTGTACGTACCCATATTCACCAATAATTTACATATCATATGCTAATATTGAATTTTGTTTAATTTTCATTTAAGGTCGAATGGCAGCAGTCGGTGTTCTGGTAGGACCATTAGTCCATGGCTGGTACAGATTTTTAGATACTGCATTGCAAGGCACCAGTAAAAGTATTATTCTGAAAAAAGTGTTAGCAGATCAACTAATAGCAGCCCCAGGATTATTGGTGGGATTTTTCGTAGGTGAGTGAAAAAGCCCGATCAAACTATCCATGATTGTGGTTATTCACTTGCTTTTCCAAACAAAAACCATGATAGACCCTCTAATTATCAATACAAATTGTGTATCCTCACACCTGTCCTGATAACTTAAATCAACCTAACCATTAAACCATCGTCCTTTTGGCCATAACTGGTCATTGGTGATCTAAAACTAACCTTTATCAACATAGGGTATCACAACTAACCTTTATCACAAATCCATTTCTTTAGGGATGGGGATGATGGAAGGAAAGACGCTCAAATCATGCATGCAAGAACTAAAGGAAAAGTTTGTCCTTGTATATACGGTAAATTATTTAGTTTTGCTATTTTTCAAAAAGTTTATATGATCTAGAGAACTTTTCATAAACTATAAAAATATAGTGATGTGTCATTGTGTAATGAATGTATTTTGAAAGATCGAAATTTATATTTAGATTGATTGTATATTCTGGCCTCCAGTACAAGTGATCAATTTTGTATATCTGCCCCCACACTTACGTGTTCTTTACGTAAGTTCGGCAGTGTTGTTTTGGGACACCTTTCTGTCATACATCAAGCATAAGGTAACATTATTTAATGGTGGTATTTATCGGTATTGAACACTCGATTTATGTAATGAATTTGTTTTTTAAACAGGATATGTCCAACACTTCACTCAAGGATATTATAATTCAGTTTTATGAAGAATCCAGAGCTACTCCGTCGACGAAATGAATCTCAATTTTTCCATAATTATATTTAAATCAATGTATTTTTCACATTAAAATTCAACGGTTATTTTATCCAAATGCATTTTTATAATTATGTAAGCCATTCGATGTAGGGGGTTGAATACTAGGTATTTTTTCCATTTTCCTTTCTTGATGCATGTTAACAATATGTATCAGAATCGTACAGAGCATCAATTGTTTTGTGACCAAGTTGGGAGTTTATGGTTAACGAATCACAATTTATATTTTAGAAGATGTGGATTTGGAACCAGGGTTAACAATCGTGATATTGGTTTGTGCAAGTTTCTACATTGTTTCCAGGCAAATGCTGTGATTGCCCAAATTTGCTCAAATTTTGTCACTACTATGCTCTTTTCTAATATTTACTGACTTTTTATGTACCTTACTCTGGTAAATACATGTATGACTTCCTACAGTTGTGGGCATCCTTACATAAACTACAAATAAACAATGTTTTGTTCAAGCCGATTTTCTGTTTCACTATTCCGTATGTGCAAATTTCTAAGATTTGTTCTCTAGGTACTGTTATTTTCTATAAAAAATTCCATTTATTGGTACAAAAAAGTGAGAAATTGGTATTGCCTATCGACACTTTTTTTTACCTTGAAGGTAAATATTTGACGGTGTCATAAAGGAAGCTCTCTGTTTTTATTTTTTGTTGTTGTCCCAATTGCATTGCGATTCACATGGTTTGATGAAGATTCCACTAAATACGTATATAGTCTCCCTCGGAGATTCCACAAGTCTTTCTTTTGTTAGAAAATACTTAAATCATCGATATTTTCGGAAACTGGTTCAAACTTTGCAGTTTGCTATTTGGTTTAAACATTAGCAGCATGATGCAATGTGCTTGGGTAATTACCGAGAGACTCTGAAAGGCTCGGATGACCCAAAAGCCCACTCACCCCAATCGTTCTGGTACACTTTCTACCCTGATTGCATTATTACCTAGACTGTCATTTTCTCCTCTCCAAAAATAACAACAAAAACATGGCAATTTTTGGGAATTTTTTCCTTCAAATTGATGAGTTCAACATTTTGTCTAAAACCTGAAATATAATTTCAAATTAAAGAATTTAAAAATCAAATCTCTTTTCTGAAACGCAATTTAAACTATCGAGTATAAATTCAATAAAACAGGAAGGATATTTAAATCCATAAAAACGAAGTGGAAATTGAATGAATGTGCAAACTTTTTACTACGTTTCGAAAGATAATTTAGACTGCGTCAAGTCTAAAAGATTGTTTAAGATTGTCTAAAATAAACAAATAACTAAAGCAGGTCACTGGTTTTTACAATAAATTTACCAAGCTAAAATAGAGTGAAGGACAACTGCATGTCAACTTTATTGAAAATCAACAGAATTGTTATAATCTTTATAATACTAGATGACGATGGAAACAAATTTAGGATGAAAAATTAAACAAAAATATTAAATAGTTTAAATCTAATTTTACTATTCTTTTTGGTCTCTGATTGATCGTTATTTACAATCACTTTGACAACAACATCACTTTGATACAGTAGTTTTATGATGAACTTTAAAATAATTTACATTATGACAGATTATCATTCAGTAATCTTGTTAAACATACATATTTAACGGAGAAAACTAAATATCGACAATGTCGACAATTTTATGCCCAGAAATTCTAGAAAGTTTTATTTATATTTATATATATACTTATTATTAACATCACTAAAACTACCATAAATACCGATGGGATGGTGGATTCCTTTTGAGATTACACCATATCTATAATCTAATTTAATTTAAAACGTGTGTGGGGTTCAGCCAACCTAACAATTGAGATTATGGGTGTTTAATTCTTAATAGTTTGCTAGAAGAGTGAAGATAAGAAGGTGCTTGGCCGCGGCGAATTTTGGAGAAATTATTCAGGCATTTGTTATAAATTAATGGAAGTGTTAACGGTCGATTAAAAACGGTCATGGTACAACCTACAAAACTCTTTCTTGCAGTTTAATTCCAAGGGGTCAGAACCAGACATTCAAAGTCGGATGATATATATAGTAATTTACATGTCTTAATTTCAAAATGCATCTCCAAAGTTTGTTTGAAGTTGACTCAGTGTCCATCCGCAGGAATCATCACATTTTCAAACTAGCCGACATTTTTGCTACAAAGAAATTCGATATTTCAAAACAAAGTTTGGACAGCAGACATCTCACAAAAAAGTAGTCATAGTAAGTTGGCCTCTAGGTCAATATACCATGAAATCATGAATAAAACCAATCTCAACTTTACACAATGTCTGACGATGAATAAAACAACTGTTTTGTAGGAACTGCATTTTTAAGATGAGCCAAATCTTATAAGATCTCAACCTAGGGGGCTAACGTAAAATTAAAATATGTGAAGCCTAGTGCGTCCCGTTACACATTCTATAAAAACGGGCGAGTCAGGAAGCAAAGTCAACTATTGAATATCATTATTTGTCATAATTCTAAGAAACAATTTGCCTCATGGCCACCAGTAATCTAATTTTCAGCGAATTTAATGGAATTCGGTTTTTTTTTTTATCTTAAAACATTAATTAATGGTTATTGCCAACAAAACCTCCTTCACGCGAGAAGCTAGTAGCTCTAGCCGGAATGCCGATTTGGGCAGATGTGAACGAAAGCACGCGCATGGAACTGATTTTCGTGCGCGTGCGCACATTCACATCCGCCGAAATAAAACAAAAATTCAGCTAGAGCTACTAGCCGCACCCGTGAAGGGGCTAATATGACAAGTTGATCCTCAAAAATTCAGCAAATTAATAATTGGTTGGATTTGGTATCAAAATGATACGTATTTAAATTGTTTATATGAAAGTCAGAGTGTATATTTCCATAAACATATTCATACGATTAGATAATGACAGGCCTGATAAGATGATTATATAATGTTGTATATAGTTAAAAACTCGTTTTAAATGAAGAAGCTTGCAGTAATTAAAATATGCAATCAACAGGTGAATTTGAAAACTTCATTTGAAAATAGTTTGAACTATTCCATTTATGCTAGGAGCTAATCTGGTATTAAATTGCCAACGGTAACACCAGCACAATTAACATGTTCGAATAGAGTCAATACAATGAATTCAAAGGCATTGAATTTGTGCTAATGAGTGCAGAAAGTTTGGAACAGAAAATGTCAGGAAAATTTTAATTAAATATAGACAATATACAGTATGATGATTTAGCTAAAATTATAATGTCAATAGTTTTAGGCGCTTATTGTTGACCTTAATTAATGTCGACTAATGCTAAGGATGAGAAAAGAAGTACAGACAATCGGTCCAGGTATTTGTAATTATAATTATTCTTATTGAAAGTTTATGAATTTGCATTGCACCATTAGCTCTGTCCCTGTTTTATGTTACATCAAGCATGGATCCCACCATAACCCTTAGCATAATTAAATTCTTTCTTTTTGAACCAAAGTGCGCACTTGTTCTACATTTTTTTTCCCCTATTTTGTTCACCATACCCCAGGATACCGATCAAGACATCCGCACCTAGCGCTTTAGGTCCTATATTACTGCTAAGGTCAGTGGGTCACTATGCCATATACGAAATGCGAGACATTGAAAATACTTGTGCTCTTATGATGGCCACAGTAAGAAGGATGTTCAGACTATGGCAAGGAAACGCCTGAAAGGCAAGAAATTATCACTTTATTTGGTAGCCAGTCTTTCCAAAACCTGAACAATCAGTATTAGGTTACGACAACCTTTAATTCGATAAGTATTTCATTGTTTTAACCCTTCCACTTCCGTATTCTTCCCAAAGATAAAAAGCATAATTATTTTCATACGCGTGTTTAACATGCGAAACAACTAACAAGCTCAGGCATGAAATATTCGATATTTTGATACAAAAAATTAATAATATACGGGTAACATGCTCGATCTAAACCTTAAAACATTTGTAGATTTTTATGTATTTATTAATAAAATATTTAAGTTTGCTAAATAAATTTTGAAACAACTGAACTTGTTAAGATTCAATGATTGAGGAACATGCAAATTACATGCAACTATGAATTAAATGTGCTATATTTAATGCGCCAATTACAAACACTTTTTATAATACAAAAATTCTAATAAAAAAATTGTATGTTCAACTTCCGAGTTAACAGCTGAGTAGTTTTGCAAAGGATATATTGTATAAAAAACTTTGAACTGGAGACTGCGTACAAATTATTTGAAATTTGAGTAAACAAACAAGTGTAGAAAATTATTATAATTGAAATAGCAGTGTGTAGTATTTTAAATGAATGCTTCATTGATTTTTGTTTTTTTAATCGAACCAACAATACGGGGTCATCTGTTTAAAAAAAACTAGCATCTATCCTTTGGTTAAAATTTAATTGTGAAATTCGAGTACATGAGTAAACCTTGTTCCAAAATGTACCCTAGTTTAATGTGCATTCAAGGCAAATCTGTGTTTGATATCGTGAGGCTATTAAATTTAATCAATCATTAATGGCCTATAGCAGCTCCAACTTCCTTTTTTAAATATCAAACAAGCACGATTTTTAGGTAAATATTTACACCTTAAGTATTTTTTCATTGAATATATTTTATTGCTATCTATAGTATATAAAAGGGGAAGAATCTTTGAGTAGCAAAATTTGCTAAATAGATTTGGCAAACAGGTCATTATTATACACTGTGTTTTCATTTTGAAATAGGCCTTGCTCCTGTTAACACCTTATAAAATATAAAGCTGGACATTTGCAGGAGGAATGCCCTTCACGCCATGATTGTTTGCTGCACAACACCCCCTGAAGCATGCCCGTTAAGAATTTTCACGTACTCTATTACAATTAAATTCTTATAATTTCCGAGTATTTAGCTTGAGTAAAACGTAGAAAGGGTGGAGATTTTTATTTGGGTTGTGTTGCATATGATGCCTAAAGGGAAGTTTCACTCACCGTGGATTCAAAATCCCATATTTGGGTAATTTCAATTTGATTACCAGCCCAGAAACTTGCAATAGAGGTATTTATACGCACATTTAATTCATAGTGACCCCACCTATTAATAGTTATAACATCGTCCAATAAATTAGCCGGCCACTTATAAAAATAGTATTTCCTCCATTTCTTTATAAAAAAAAATCAGTTGCGAATAGCAGAATAATAAATAAAGTGAAAATATTTTCATTTCCTGATTTCGAAGGGAAATGAGATAGTCGTCTTTCTATTGTTTACGTAAATATCTCGATTTTTTAAATCTAAGCATTTTTCATTCCTAAACGCTTGATTCACTTTCAATCACCATTAAATATAACACCTACAATATAACAATAGGCCATTTTTTGTAAATTCTCCTTAAAAAGTGTACGTTTATAAAATCTTAATTGAGCACATTTCTAAAGGGATACAAATTTTACTAGAAATCATATTTACCTAATTACATGTTTTTACGATGTTATTCTTATGCAGGTACAGAAAAAGTATGTGACAAACTGTTATGTGACTTCGTCTTATATTACACATCTAAAAAACCTACAACAGGCCAGGGTTTTTCTTAAATTTTGAAAAAAAGAACATAAAAACGTTAATATTCATTGTTGAAAAGACAAAAAATGGGGAATTTGACATTTTTTTTCTTGCTTTTAAACACAATAATTATCTAGGTTACATATTTGGAATTCTAGTATTGTAGGATAATTTTTTTTTCATAATCGTCGCAATTGAAACATAAACACATACATAATGTAAAAAAGCATAATATTGTTTGACTGCTTTTCACTAAATCATACGTATATGGTATAATAAATGTCAAGCTCAAGTTTGCAAAGTAGGAGCTTTGAGTACTTCCCATTAAAAAAAAGCATATTTTTTATTTGCCACCATTTTCACTTGTTTCTTAGAAGTGCTAGCTATGAAATAATTGCAAAATCTAAGGCGTTTATTATGTTAATAATGTAGAAATTTATGCCGACTAGGATTACGGGAGTCAGCGAAGCGATGGTCTATTTTATGAATATATAAAGGAACATTTAATACGGCTATACAATTGTAAGAAGAAATGGAAATTGAATAAAGTGCAGTCAGGTAAGCATTGTGCATTCTCAGGGGTGTGATTTGTGTCCCATTTATAAGGAGACTCGTACGTGGCAATAAGGCGACTGATTTTATAAAAAATGACCAACAAATTTTTAACTGTAAGAAACCAGTCAGGTGGTTGGGGGTCACGTGTTCCTCCACATGCCAAACACGATCATTTGATGCGAGTGTAGTTTTTAGGGCGTAAAATTTGAGCATTTCTCTGGGAGTAACTATCGCATAGTAGCAATGCAGTGTCTGACAGTGGTGAAGTGAACAACTCTACTTCAGGAGAGCATCAGAATAAAAAAAAACTTCATCAAATGGGCACATTTTAATGAGGAACTGCCATTAGTCTGGCCAAAATCTGAATCCTCTTAATACTTTTCTCACGGTGTATCAGGTGTGTGAGGTACCTGAGTGTGCCAAGAATTTTCGCTCTCATTCTACCACTTTTTAATTTCTTAATGCACTTTGGCTGACCAACAAACTGCTAATTAATTAGGAAACGCAAGGGATTTTTCCTTGCTTGTTGATAAAGGACACAGTGTAGGACATCATCGTTTTTCAAAGGCATAAGAACTCAGACACTGGAGACCTGCTAAAATAAGTTGTCTTCAGCAACCATGGGTATGTACCAGCACGTTTTCTTGTATAATTTGGGCTTGCAAAAGTGTTTATATTGTACATTTATCTAATTTGTGAAATTCGTATAATGTAATTTTTGATTGTTGCAATTATTGGAAAATTCTGGAAATCATTGGAAAGTTTGTTGATTTCAATGTTCAGGTCATGAAAATCTTTAAGATTTTCTGCACTTAATGAATCCTAATCTCATAATTTTCTATAAACACTCTAATTTTACAACGTAAATTAACAATATGAAGGATTTAAACAATATAAACTGGACACCAATATAGAGCACATTGACTAAAACTACTGGTTTTATGAGAAAAATGATCTACAAAATAAGCGAAATTCCCCTTATTTTGTAGATCATTTTTCTCATACATAACAAGTACTTTTAGTCCACCATTCGTTCTGAGTGTACAATAATGTTTATTTTTCTTTACCATGGTATTTCAAAGCGGTGTAAAACATGATTGGGCGTATATAAACAAACTTTGGCAGTGGGAAAATTAAGTAAATCATGGTCAAACTTCTTTTAAGTAAAATAGGGGGAAAATTGTTTTGGTGCTAAGGAATAGAAAGAATTCGTGACTATGCAATTTACGAAATTTGCTAAAAACCTATATAATATTTTATTTGATCAAAACTAAAACGATGAGCTAAATGTAAGTAATAAAATTCCAAAACAATTCCGTTATTTCATTAGCTAATAAAATAAAATCTTTCAAATATCTTAAATATTATCTTAAAATAGTCTGACAGCCTTTTTTATCACAAAGTGCAAGCTTGAAAATTAGTCTACAAATAATATTTATACAAAATTTCTATTCTTAAATAATTTCAATTTCTATTCTTATGAATTCACATATGCATTTGAATTAACACTTTCGGCTCATCGAAAAAGTAATTGCCAAGTTTATTTATTTATTTATGTTAATATACTCAAAGAACGCTGAAAATAAACTGAAATCTCGTTTTAGTTGAATGGTTTTCAAATTAGCGAGTAGATTTTAAAAATATTATTCAAATACCAACAAATGTTAAAGCAAAGCATCAGGCAGTTTTCGGGTCATCAAATTTGAATTTGATCTAAATACCTAATGAAGTTTGATATTTTATTTTTTTAATAAAATAAACTGACATGCCTAAATTAGAAAATAGATTAAGGTAATCAACTTGTTCCAGGATGTGGATAGTGATTGAAATGCTCCATTTTCCTTAATTAAAAATATAGATCCAGTGATAATTAAATATACTTAAAAATGTCATTAATTACATTCATGGCACTGCGTATATTTGTACAAGTAGTTTCGCAACAGATAACCGTGACCCAATGAACATGGATGTTAGTACAACCAGTTATCTACGTATAATTAATGGATATTATCGCACGTATTGTTTGTGAAGTTTTTTTGCCACAAAAAAATCTTTCTGACATGGTGTACATTTAAGTTAATTTTCCATTGACTGTCAAAGATTACATTTGACAAATGATATAGTAGCCTAATTTAGAATTATTGAGTTTAAGAGATTTCTTGCAATTAAACACCTGAAGGGATGTTGCTCATCTCTTCCAAGTCCGGCATCACACGCTCAGCCCGAGTGGGTAGTAACTTAGTAAGATAAGGTTTGCAGATAGGTAACAGATAGGTTTTGTTGTGACTGTTTTTATATATTGTTACATCAAATTACTGAATTAAAATAATAATAATAATAATAATAATAATAATAATAATAAAGATGCCACCCCCCCTTCCACCGATCTTCACACAGAATTTTGATTGGGTAATTACCCACTCGGAAATTCTTCGCGCCACCCCACTTTTTTAATCAAGCCAAGACATTTAAAACGAATCAAAGTCGAATTTTAGAGCTGACAAAAAACATCCCCCCTTCAAACATTGGAAAATAGCATGCACTCAGACTTGAAAATTCGTTCAAAAATGTTATTTTACTAAAATTTATACTTTATTCTGCTCTAATACTTCAAAGACAATACAAAGGATCAATCATACTTTTTTAATCAAGCCAAGACATTTAAAACGAATTAAAAGTCGAATTTTAGAGCTGACAAAAAAATCCCCCCTTCAAACATTGGAAAATAGCATGCACTCAGACTTGAAAATGCGTTCAAAAATGTTAGTTTACTAAAATTTATCCTTTATTCTACTAAAATACTTCAAAGACAATACAGGTAATAACCTATTTTATTCACAAAAGACATTTAAAACATTTAAATTTGAATATGCAATTTGTGGCAGCACTGTCCACCAAGTCAAACTCTGGTTTCGTGGCCATCACCAGATTTGACCATAGAGATTTGACCGGGAGGTCAAACTGTGGTTAGAGTTTGACTACAGGTTACTGGACCACAGATTTCGACCAGTGACGGTAAGACCGGCCCACAGTACGACAATTGCTTGGTTGGTTAGTTAAGTTTCGGGACCCAAAGACTACTACGGTCGTAGATGGCCCTGACTAGTGGCGGCTCGTAGAAAAATTAGTGGTGGTGCTGCGGAGTAATGCTGTGAAGCACGCCAGTCGTTACTGCAGGTGCTTCCTGGCACGCAGCTTCCTATGTGCGCATGCGCACAACAGTCAAACACTGCGCTGCTGGAGCTGTGAAACGCAGTTTCGTACACATTTTTTAAAAATCTTTTTTCATTAACTTGGGGATGGCTAAAAAGTAATTAAATAAATTAAAATATATATTAAGAATAAATTAAATTAGAAAGAATTAAAGAAAAAAGGACTCATTATATTAAATGTTATCGATAATATTAAGTAATAGGGGCCAGCTGCGCGGTGTTTGACTATTGTGCGTATGCGCACTATAGAAAGCTGCACGCCAAAACTTCAAGTTCCGCTTTGACCAACTGGAACGTTGGTTGATGCATTGTGAATCAGGCATTACTTTACACCTATACCTCGCTATATATGGCCGCTTTTTATATAGCATTTCGCTATAATGGCTTTTTTAAAAAAAATTATGGCACTTTTTCGATTTACAGTCCACAATTTTCGATATGCAACCACAAAAAAATGCTGATTCGTTATACAGGCTTTTCACTTTATGGCCAACTTTTCCGGGACGTATCTAGGCCGTAAAGCTAGGTATGAGTGCATATTTTGTTTTAAGAAAAAAAACTATCCATTGCTTCTTATTTATATTTCATATCGTATTTGTTTACTAGCTTCATATAATGTAAGATTCAGTACATGGACAATCTCACTTAAATTTTTTCTGTCTGTTAATTATCAAAATCAAATAAATTAAACAGTAATTCCTGTGGTGTTCCTGATGATACAAAAAAGTCTGATGATACAGCCAGCCAGCTAACCATGCATGCATAAAGTGACTTTAACGAGCTATGTTTCATTATTTTCACTCATTAAAATTCTCCAGTTAAATTTAACGACTATAATTAGTCAGGCGAATTTCAATGCATGCATAAATTCGTGCAAGAAAAAAGGAATTAAACTCGGTTTAAATGCAGCAAAATGTGATTGTCATTAATGGACCACAATAAACACACTATTGAATTTTCATGACTTCTTAAACAATTTATTTATATAGGTATGTAGATTAAGGAAATTATAGGATAGGCCTGGCTTGTTAGTATTTTTATCTTGAAATAGCCTTTTATTCGCTGATTATGTTGACTAGATCAATTCAGAATTTTCTTTTAACAAGGATTTCCGGACAAATTTTTATTCACATCATACCACTACTTACTTTTGGAACGATCCTCACTGCAGCAAACGTTTGTCACACAACGCTGACCTCTGACCTTTGGAAATCCCCGGTTTAGTGTCCACGTGCTCGTCTCTTGGGTAGTACTTATGTGTACAAACGCAGCAAATAAGTCCAAAGTTTGTCAGTGAAGTAACATATCTTATCAAGCATTGGTGAAATGTTTATTTGGGCTATGACCGAAGAAAAAAAAAAGCAGAATGATAAACCCGTTTTTTTCGAAAAAAATATTTTCAATAATTTAAAAACAGTTATTAAAATAAAATAAACAAAAACAAGGGCAAAGCATTAATTTAATGTACATAGTACTAATCATAGTACGATCACTTGAAAACTAAAACTAGTCTTGATATTTTGCAAATATTTACAAAATACGCAAAATTCAAGTAATGTTAACAGAGGGGCTTGAAAAATATTTTTTTTTTCAAGTGCATAATGGTACCAAAATTAATCAACACTATTGAACACATTATAAGATTGATAAGATGGTTCAAGATTCAATATTCACAAACTATAAAAAAAATACCAAAAATTAATCGAGGATTTATGACAACATCATAACCTTATCTGCAGTCATTTTTATAAGTTTCAGACCTATATAGTAAAGTCATGATATCTCGGTTTATTACCAACTGCAATTATTGCAAACTATAGGAAAAATTGATGCTATTAATGAAGTTTGTGGGTAAAATATATATTCCTGTCCTGTGGAAAAGATGAACGACCCTCGCAAAGGTGATAGGTCACGGACATGGCATGCTGAAAAACATAAAAGTTCCCCAATCAGATATTTTGAAATGATTCGCGTGCCTTGGAACATAATCCCAACTATAAAATTTTAAGTCTTGGTATTTCAGGATGTATATCAGGTCAAAGGGGAAGAGGCACATGCATGAGTAAAACCACAGGACTTGCAAAAGTTGAAAGAAACTCAATATATATTAAGTCGTATCCACATCAATGACAGCACGGATCAAAAGCAGAACAAAAGGAAACACAAAACATGAAACACAGAAACATGCATTCAGGAGCATGCTTCCAAAAGCAGAGGTGAAAATACCAAAAAAAAAGTAGGAAAAGCTGAGCGAAAGTCTTGAAATGATGAAGCTCATACAAAGCCAATGGGGACAGATCTAGCCGTCATTGTCTAGTACAAGTGGCGTAAAGTGGAAACATTTGTTTCCTTTAATCCCGACAGCCTCTTGGACGATCGGCGAAAACAAAAACAGCCTAGAAGTTTGCTGAAACATTGGGGAGGAAACTTTGGAAGCAAACTTTTATCGAAAACATGCTTTCGAAAACCTTGCTTGCTCCGTGCTTTCGTTGGTGTGGACTAGATTTATGTATTTTAAAATTATTGGACGGTATTCAAGAACCCTGACGAAATGTCAGTGAGTACATATGGAAAAATAAGAACTCGTGTAAATTCTCATTTTTTTGCAGAATAGTCAATATTGAACTAGAATCTTACTCCCTCCCTATTGACAATAAGGAGAAAAATATGATTGCAAACATTGAATCCGAAGAGAACATTATTTCAAGTTTATTGTGAAAGAAGCATTCAGTCAATAATGTGCAACTAGCATGTTAAGACTTCAATCATGCTTATTGGCTAAACATTTGAAAGCTAACTCCATCAATACGTTTATGAGGACAAATGTGTTTTAGAATTTTGATTATTTTTAATTTTTAAATATAAAATGTTAGATTCTGTCCAACTTCATATGTGAACGTCATTGTTATAAAGCATGCTTCTGTTTGTTTGTTTGTTTGTTGATTTTTAACGTTGGCCTATTTCTGCAACACGAGGGCTAAACACCAACGCCAGGGG
>JAQGBW010003940.1:0-14988 GCA_034698625.1 Julus scanicus | reverse complement strand
GCCAAATATGGCCCACACATGACTATATGCAGTCCTTCAAGGGCCAAATATGGCCCACACATGACTGTGTATAGTCCTTCAAGGGCCAACTATGGCCCACACATGACTGTGTATAGTCCTTCAAGTGCCAAATATGGCCCACACATGACTATGTGTAGTCCTTCAAGGGCCAAATATGGCACACACAAGACTATGCATAGCCCTTCAAGGGCCAAATATGGCCCACACATGTCCATACATAACTTTTCCACCCGGAAAACATTTGTCAAGAAAAGGACTTAATGTACCACATGTAATTTCATGTAAATTTGCTAATGCATGGAAATACATGTATTCAAACAGATAAAATGGCCGCATTTGTAGGCCCTTTCCAAAACAGGAATCCAGCGTATTATGGTACTGAAGCAGACCATGATCAGAACAGGACGGTTTGGAGTTCCATCAAAAGTAAGTTCACCACGATGATTCCTTTAATAACAATGAAGCGTTGAGCAATCACGGCTTCAAGAGCCACGAAATGTGATACATGGATGAGGAGATGTTCCTTAAGAGCCCCAGAGACAAAAGTATAGAGAAGGAGACCAATAAAGTTGAAGCGCAACCCGTGCTGATCCGTCCACCGGAGGGAATGGAAGTATCCAGAAATCCTGTTCGTTAATCCCTCGATAATCGACAACTGCAACTAAATGGAATAAGTACTGGTCATAAAGGGAAACACTGAACAAACTGCTTAGCACCACGGGGAGTTAACGGTGGATCTCCCAAGAGAGACATGGGGGAGAAGTATATAGTACGAGGGACCCACATAGAAGAGAGAGAGGGTAGTAAGGTGCCTTCTATACTACTCTGGAAACAGCCGCTGCACAGAAGCAAGGAGTGGTGGTGATGCTACTACTATAGTACTAACAGACGGAATAAATGAGATCGTATCAAGTTCGCTCGCAATAGCCGATGATTCAGTTTAGGTGGAATGAGGGAAAAACTGATTGATGGCTGAGATTGCCAAGACCATTCCGAAATCCAGCAGCAATTGAAGCCGGATGTGGTAATTGGACGATCATCGCAGTATTTGGAGCAGTTACAGTAGCACACTTCCGAATACTTTTCTACCACATCTACTTTAGCTAAGCCAGCTATATGAAACAAAGTTTATCAAACGATGTACCATGAGACACCCAGAGAACATGGGACATTTTTATAATGCATAGTTGTCGATTTATGCAATTACATTCATTTTAAATAATTTTGAAGTGAAACTTCTGCAGGCGAGGAAGCGCAAATTGGCCTGAACGTCACGAAAAGTGAAACACTTCGTTTCCACTCTCTCCATCGCATACGTTATGGGATACGAAGTGAAACTTCTCTAGGCGCGGTAGGGCAAATTGGCCTGTGCGTCACGAAAAGTGAAACGCTTCGTTTCTACAGGTTGTAGTAGGACGAATTGGCCAGAACGTCACGAAAAGAGAAACTTTGTTTACGCCATAGGCTACGAAGTGAAACTTCTCTAGGCGCGGTAGGGCAAATTGGCCTGTACGTCACGAAAAGTGAAACACTTCGTTTCAACTTGCCCATCGCATACGCCACGAAGTGAAACTTATACAGGCACAGTAGTGCAAATTGGCCTGTGCGTCACGAAAAGTGAAACGCTTCGTTTCTACAGGTTGTGGTAGGACGAATTGGCCAGAACGTCACGAAAAGAGAAACTTTGTTTACGCCATAGGCTACGAAGTGAAACTTCTCTAGGCGTGGTAGGACAAATTGGCCTGTACGTCACGAAAA
The DNA here is from genome assembly GCA_034698625.1 of Julus scanicus. Lineage (NCBI taxonomy): Eukaryota > Metazoa > Arthropoda > Diplopoda > Julida > Julidae > Julus > Julus scanicus. The sequence goes on along the minus strand of JAQGBW010003940.1, from coordinate 13,209 downwards.
GTGAAACGCTTCGTTTCTACAGGTTGTGGTAGGACGAATTGGCCAGAACGTCACGAAAAGTGAAACTTTGTTTACGCCATAGGCTACGAAGTGAAACTTTTACAGGCGCAGTAGGGCAAATTGGCCTATACGTCACGAAAAGAGAAACGTCTATAGGCGTGGTAGGGCAAATTTTCCTGTGCGTCACGAAAAGTGAAACACTTCGTTTCTACTCTCTCCATCGCATACGCTATATAGGATACGAAGTGAAACTTCTCTAGGCGTGGTAGGGCAAATCTGTGCGTCACGAAAAGTGAAACTTCTCTAGGCGCGATAGGGCAAATTGGCCTGAACGTCACGAAAAGTGAAACACTTCATTTCTATACTCTCTCCGTCGCATATCCACATGTCTTTGACTTCCGGTTTTGTCGTGTAATCCCAACAGGGTGACCATTGATTTGTGGTTCCAAAGAACAAGAGTTTGGCAGAACATTGTAGACAATCGTTTCAGTATTTGGGGTTCTGGAGCAGGTTTGGAGGCCAATGGAGTGGAACTGTTCTTAGCCTTGAACAGAAGGCCATACCAACAGAGTTGTCTCCTATGTTTCCATGACAGGTGCATGCCATCGATCTGGAGTGACTTGCCGTATGAGGGCGCTCTTTTATAGGGGTGACATCATTTCAACTCTTTAATCTGGCCTGCCATTATGTTTACACGTTGAATTAAACAAGGGTCTCATCGTGTATTGAGTCTTTTGTCGTTCCATCTGCTCTTACGACATTGTTGTGTCGTTAATTTTCACGGCTTTGGAGTGCGCATGCGCTGTACACCTAAGACGTTGTCGTCTTCGGAGGATCAACCGCAACGCCACTAATACAGTAATTAATCAGCTCAGCAAGCGAGCAGCCGCTGGATGCAAAAACCGCAAACTTAATTTGAATTAAATCAACTGCAAATTCCACGCGTTCGCGCCGTCTAGTCGCCCAACTTGATTAAAACAATGTTTCAAATGAGAACGCGTAAAACTGTCTAGGGATACTTGCTAATTTTGAAATTAAGAAAGGCGCACCTCATTTGATAGACAGTGAAAGCCATCACATTCCTGGATTGAAAAGACTATAAAGCGTTGGAACTCATGCTTGGAACTATGGAAAGAAACTACAATTCATGTACAAACTTGTTTCGGTCGATTGCTGAACAGAAAATGCACAACATTTGGATCGAGATGTGGTAACCAAAATGATGATATCATCTCCATATATGGCATAGGAAGAGGATTTAAGGGGGATTACAACCCTATCCCTTTCAATGGGTAAATTTGCAAAGACACTCATAGTCAAACAAAAAAAAGATTAAATAAAAATAAAAATTGTTTAAAATAACTTAATAAATCAGCAAGGGATAATAGATTTTTAAAATTAAATTATTATTTGAATTTTTGTACTCACAACTTGTCTGTCTCATGCTGCCACCTGCTGGCAGCGTGTGCAAAATAACGGACATTTTTCAAACTTGTTTATTAATTTTTAAAAATCTACCATTTCAAAGTGAAAAACGACAAGTGGATGCCCTTGCTGATCCATCAAGCCACCCCAAACAATTCTCACCCCCACCCAAACCTCCCTCACTTAACTGTGAGTATCTTCGCAAACCTGACCCATTGAAAAGGATAGGGTTGTGATCCCTCTTAATAACATTATTTGTGTTCCATTCCCCCTGGTGGCGTGTGGAAGATCTAGAATATGGCCCTGGTCTTCGTCCAGATTCGTGGTATATTACAAATGACCCTTCTGGGTTTTGTCTGGCAAACATGAAGCAAAGGTCCTTGTAGTGAAAACAAAGCTACTCCACTCAAAGGGGTTTCTCTCGTGAACCCGCATATAACATCTGCTGCTAAACGCAGAGAGGCACATTAATCTAAAGTCAGGTATTCACCAACAGCAACATGAAGTTGGAAATACTGAGACATACATAAAACACAAACCTTAAATAATGATGTCAGAAACATGTTAATGATGTCGAGGTGTATGAAAATGTACAACTCAAAACGGATATATTTCTTTAATAACTAAGAAATTGAAAGTAAAATTTCAATTTTCCTTATTGTAGAACAATTTTTTTCGTCAGGAAATAAATTATCATCATAAAACGTACCTTTATTACTATCCTGAAACCATATTACATGATTTCACTGGCGTTCTTTTGAATTATTTCCATGTTTGCTCATTTTTATAATAAACCAGAAAAGAAAATTTAAAAAACTACTGAACCTGTTATAAGGAATGTGAACAACTCTACACATCCGGAAAAAAATTGGTATTTATAACATGAGTTCTTTTCAAATCATGATCATTATCTAGGGTTTGGTATCGTTTTAACCAGTAACATGAATAATGTTGCTTTCAGAAAATTCTGCTTACTTGACTCCCCAAATTCCTGATATCCTGATGAGGTCGTGGAGATGAAATAAACGTTTATGGTGTCATTTTAATTAAAGTTGAGGAATTTGCCACTATCGTGCTTGATTTATATACGTGGGGTATGGATATAATAGAAGAAGGACATTATCGAGCATTTCAGTGTTGGGACATTATATTTTTTTTAATTGTAAACGTAATATAGTTTTTAATTAGGCCTAACTGAATGTACATTCTGCTGCTTGGTATGCAACTTCCAAGAGGCCAACTCATGACCCATTACTTTTAATTGTTGAAAAGCGTCACGTCTCACCGCGCGTAAAATTAATAACGTTTCTTAATTGGACCACTGCAAATGTGTTACGCTCATTAACGGTGAAGAAAAGAGCGAATACCACACTCGCTAACTCATATTTTTTAAAAAAATGGACATTGCCGAAAACTACCCCTCCTTCTTTTACCCCCACCCCTCCAAAGGTGTAAATTTTCAAGAGTGTGTAATTACATACGATATTTATTGTGCATGAGCAGATCTGCTACATTTCACAAACCAGCATTTTTTAAAAAAATAAGAAAACCCAAATTGGTGTAGATTCCAAGTTATTGCAATTAACACTTTGACACCAAAAAAAAAAAAAAAAAAAAAAAAAAAAAAAAAAAAAAAAAAAAAAAAAAAAAACTGATTATGGCACGGTTATGTACCCTTTTGTTTCAAAAGGATGCGTTGATTTGCAATCGACCTCATATGACAAAACAGCACCACCGCTGTGACCAAGAATAAATAAGACTTTGTGGAATTGGCCAATGAGTTCTCTGGAATGTCACACCTGGGCCCTATTCCACAAAAGTATGGTCTTGTACTTGTAGTACAAGAGTGATGGAGTCAAATGGAGTGATACTTGTACAAAAAGTACACGTTGTGTTCCACAGTTAATATTTGTACAATTGTAATTTGTTAGACCATACCTTAAAAGTTACGAGCAAATCTTGTCAGTTTACAAGTTCTGTTCCACAAAGGTATTGCTATTAGCAAATTGCTCGTAACTTGTAGTGAATTTGCTATAGGTAAATGATTACTTGTAAATTAAGTATTAGACAGCATTTGGAACAGAAATAGAACGTTTTTAATTGAATAAACATGTGGTCCAGTGATCAGTGAAGATCACTATCTGTTAACAAGTTGCTGCTAAATTTACCAAAAATTATGCCCTTTCTAGCTTCAATAGCACAGAGAAGTAGCATTTTATATTCTCGAGACGCCATTTTCTTTTCACCTTATACTTGTACTTTTGTGACATCACTTGTACACATTTACTAATAAAGTTGCTGAGATTATTGGTGGAATGTCATACTACAACTCCATATACTTTTAACTTATATACTAATACTTGTACATTAAATTTTTGTGGAATAGGGCCCTCCTATATATTGTCACAATGCTTAAGCCCGTACCAAAGTTGCTCACCAAACAGCAGCTCAAGCTTGGCCTTGTCTAAGCTGCATCTCAAGTTTAAACTCGAGTCTCACATTTTGGCTGTTTTGTCACCCCCATACCACAGTTGCTCAAATTGCACGAGCTTGAGGCCGATCTGTGTCTCAACTCCCAGATGCATACCACAGCTGCACAGAAAAATTGCCAAGACGAACTCAAAACTGCCAAATGTGAGACTCAAGTTTGAGCTTTTACTTGAGATGCAGCTTAGAAGAAGTCAAGCTTGTGCTGCAGTTTGGTGAGTAACTGTGGTACGGGCCTTACAGTCTTGAGCTCGTCTTGGCCATTTTTCTGTGCAGCTGTGGTACGTATCTGGGACTTGAGAGACAGCTCAACCTCAAGCTCGTGCGATTTGAGCAACTGTGGTACGGGGGTAAACGGCCGGGTGGACCCAACGAAGGCAGTGTGGTGCACTAGCCCATATATTAAAAGGACAGTGGAAAAAGTGTCAAGAGAGCACTAACCACCTCTTCAGAGGGAACTACTCTCATGAACACTCAAGTTCACTCAAGTTCACTCTCAAGAACTGTCAGGGCGCTGCTGCCTTGGCAAGCCAGTCCACCCTTGAACGATGGTCCAATAAGATCGGTACCACGTGAAATACCAACTCTGGTGATATATTTTTAAATTGGCAATAAGGGAGGCTATACAATTTTTTAGGCAACTCAAAGGAATTCTATATGCAGATATATATTCCCTAAACTTTTTATTCTCTCTGGAATCCATTTCGTTCACGAACAATTAAATCCGTGTATTTTAAGACATTTTCGCATGGTAAACAAACACGGAAAACTGTATGTAGACATAGCAAAAATGCATTTATCAAAAAATTATGCAAATTTTCATTTCTTTTCTTTGCACTTTCTCTCTTCGAGTCCCACCTCTTCAATCCCCACCCCCGCCATGTTTGCCAACGACTTAGGGCATTAATTCCGCCGCGTTTACATGTTCACACGGGTGGCTCCACTCTAATCCTCTTAAACGGCAGTTAGAAGGTGGAGTGCCGTTAACCATCCGGGCGGCCATTAATGAGTAATGGGGCATCAAATGTGCGTGTAAGCCCATCTTAATTTATTTCTTTGCTCTTAAGTGGGCTTCAAATTACGCATTTATTTTGAAAATGCGGCGCCTTTCGCAAACCGCAGATATGAAACCATGGTGGTGCGGGGCAGAAAGGCGAGGGGAACAAGATGGCGGCCCCCAGGCCCCACAAAACACTTTCTATACATGCTTACTTCTGGCCAATCCGCACTCTGCATGTGGTGTGGGGGGGGGAAACATGTATTGTTCAGAATCTATGCGTTTGGGCAACCAACCGCTATGCCTGCATCAGCGGAAATTTAATAACGGCAAACGTAACGTTTTGGAAACGGAAGTGTTGCTGGCTATATGACGAATTGTAAAACTGATGATTTCTACCGAGGGATTTGCCCCAATCTACGATCATCGCCCCCAACATACAGAAGTCGGTGCCATTAAAACTATTGCCGTCTGGTGGCAGCATTTTTTAAATGGTCCAACATATGTACTTTTGGACCATCTTCAAAATAAGAAATGGTCCATCTTCCAGTTGAAACTGTTTGACAGGATAGTCCCAGGCTGATGCAAATCAACTTCAACATGGTTTTCCACTGTGTTCTTAACATGTTTTTTTCCCCACTATGTTCTTAACATGTTTTTTCCCCACTATGTTCTTAACATGTTTTTTTCCACTATGTTCTTAACATGCTTTTTTCCACTATGTTCTTAACATGCTTTTTTTCCACAATGTTCGTAACATCATTTTTTCCACTATGCTCTTCACAGGGTTTTCCCACTATGTTCTTAACATGCTTTTTTCCACTATGTTTTTAAAACATGCTTTTTTCCACTATGTTCGTAACATCATTTTTTCCACTACGTTCTTAACATCATTTTTTCCACTATGTTCTTAACATGCTTTTTTCCACCATGTTCTTAACATGCTTTTTTTCCACTATGTTCTTAACATGGTTTTTTCCACTATGTTCCAAACCCAATTCCAGCTACATATGAAAAATATTATCATTGCTTTATAAAATATCTTGCTGTAGGTATCAGACATTCATGATATTATTAAATATTTCTGAAAATATAGAAGGCAATTTCAGATAAAAAATGAAATTATCTGTATGAACGCAGCAGTCTCAGCAATTTTTCAGAGCTCTATGTTATACGCTAAACATAAAATTTAACGAAAACATATTTATAAACAGTTATGAGCATTTGAGCATATACCATTTTCCACAAGCTTTCTTCCATCTCAAATGCAATTTTTGTTTGGAGTGTATATACGCGGAGTCCAAGTAGTTGTTTTGTCCGAAACGACTTGACCAACTCGTTGCCTAGGTTTGGTGACCGTTTACGACAGTGGACCCAGCCTCGAGGGTCCTACGATCACTCCTGCGGGATTTCCACCAAAGCATTGTTGCTGCTGTCTTCTATTCCTTTCTCCTACTTCTGCTCATCTCGCCATAAATCGGAAGTTATTGTCCAAACACCGCGTCCAAATGGTCGCCATTACGTCGGTTGCTTCAGATTCGAAGGATTTCGGACAAGAAGAGGGGAGGGAGAAAAAAATTGTTTATTGCACCTCCCGTTTTTGCTAGAGAAATCAATGCTGGCCGTGATTCTGAAGGGTCCTCCGTAAGACCTCACAACTTATTTGGAAGTCTAAGTGGGCTGTTGGACTACGCCGACAACATTTAACGATCGGCTTCTGGAGGCGACGCCGATGTCCGCGCCAGAATTTCATTGCCCTCGGCGGAAGAGTTGGTGTCTGAAGATGGCGACAATGGATGGACTCTTGGAGGACGCTGTTACCTCGCCAGATGAAACCAATAGTTGAATTAGAACCTTGCCTACGACCCTATTTAGCTACCCCTACAATCATTCCTGGTGGAAAAATGATATGGAGCCATACATGAGATATTCCACGCATGGTGTAATCTGCACGTGCGTTCCATCTTTCTGCACGTGCGTTCCATCTTTCTACACGTGCGCTCCATCTTTCTGCACGTGCGTTCCATCTTTCTGCACATGCGCTCCATCTTTCTGCAAGTGCATTCTGTTCCAAATTCTGTATTCTGATTTAAAATTATATTATTAAAAACGCCTGTTCTGTATGCTAACGCCTGTTTCCAGTCTCATTACTATATACAAATCCTTGAAGAATACCACAACACCACTTCTGTGACTTCCAGAACTGTTTTATAATAGCTGAAAAACTGAAATTATATGACATTCTATACTTAAATGTTCGACGACACAAGAGACGAAATGAAGTTTAGCGTAAGTACTATATGCACCACTCATGCATATGGTATCTTTGCATGGCTGTTTTTTTTTACTAGATGGCCACAAGGGTCCTGGAGAAGACTAATTGCCGGTGGTTTTTTTTTTCTTGGTGTATCCTCCCCGTCCCCAGGCAGCCGCATTGCCATGGCTACCTTTGGAGAGTTATTGCGACGGACGGTTTGTGGCGAGGCCATCATTTTTGCTCGGCTGACCATTGGAGTGGATGGCATACATGATGATCCATGTCCGGCGGCCAATGGCGCTCGTCGCGGCTGCCGCTCGCACCGAATGTGCAACTGAGCTCATTCAGCGTCCATTTCAGCACTCGATTTTTTTGCCCCTTCGCTCGCCGAAGTTCATGTGGGAAGAAAAACGACTAACTGGAAAGTGATTTTGCCAGGACATAAAGTTGTCAGAATGACCGGAAAATAAATTGCGCTCGCTTCTCCATAGAGACAACTTCCCTTTTTGTCGATATGTCGAGCTCTTTAGATTTCATATAGCGCGCACATGTGTCCCTCCACTTCGGAATTATCATATTCGCACCACGAACTGCTTGCTCAGACACCACTGCCGAGCAGTGACAAAAAAAAAACCTGGCCTTTCCTAGCCCTCCTTCCTTCCAACTACATGTATACATGCATAGTCTGACCAAAGAACCAGAAGCGCCACCATCATGATTGATGTCGAGCGAAAGATATGAACGTGTAAACCAATGTTACCAAACTCATATTAAGTCATCTCAAAAGTATATAGGCACTAGAGAAATTTACACTTACAAAATCTGCGCAAAACATCCCCATATGTGTCACGTAGTGCATGCATGCAACTGTCTGAATATTTAAATAGGTTGTTATTCTTTAATATGCACTTGTAATTCCATTTACAGTCATGTCATCTTTCCACACGTATACATTCATGTTCTGAATGCAAGTGTGGAAAGATGGTCCACACTTGTTTTAGTATACTCAAAAAGAATGTTGGCAAATAATTAAGGCATTAAATACTCATCATGCTCAGTAATTAGACACTCTCCATAAAACTGTCCAATTAAACGAGCAACTCCTCCCTCCGCATCATTTCGCCCAATTAAACAATTAGTGTTATTGTTTCAGGGGAATATTAAACCTCCATTAAAGTCATGCATGCTTAATAATGGTATGCGCTCGTTGGTAATCTAACGAGGGGCATGTTTTCGCATGGCCCATGTCCGTCTATATCACGTACGACAATTAAGCTGAATTACTCCAATTTACATGTACAAGAAGTACTTTACATACGCGGATTTGTAAATACGCGGTTGTTGTATTTCTACCCACGACTAGGACTGCCATCTAGCAAGTGTCACTGAAACTGTAGATGGCGCTCATGAATAATCAGATATAATCTTTATTATGATCACAATTTTTGATATTTTCCATGCATCTGAAGTAAGCTTTTACTCGTACTACTATAATCTATTTCTAGTAGTCTTCGAGATGGAATTTTGTTAATAACACTTCCCTAAAGTTACATCTAAAGATGACGAATTAACAAATGACTCGTGCATAAGAAGTTAACAATTAATCACGTTTGCCATCACTTCATGGCATATCCCATTAATTACTACCTCTGATTAAGTTATCACCAGCAGCCACGAAGGCCTTTTGGTGGCGCGGGGCCGTGGGTTTACAACAAGACTGTCACTCTGACAAGGGGGATGAATTCCCTGGCAACCACTGTTTACCTGGTTGCTTCAAGCCGTGGCTGCCACACCCTTGACTTAGGCCGCATGTAAATAATCTAATCTCTGGCGATACATGTATCCATGTAGTTTTCAACGTGGACTAAATCGAAATCAACAACACCGTTTTTTTAATTTGTCACCACTGGACAAAATGAATTCAGTGAACCCCTCGGCGTGATGCATTATAAATTATACTTACGAGCTTGGATACTTTGATAAGCATAGATAAACTTGCTTGTTGATACAGAATTAGGGATGGTAAAGTAGTTAAGCTAAGGTCAGTGGGCTAGTGTACTGTTTACAAACCACTCATGTCCATGTTGCATGGCTGGATTCGATGATGAACAGTTTAAACATATTCATCATCTAATTTACTTTTGAAAACATAAATGGCGGATTTTTGTAAACAACAGAACTTCAGATTATAGTCGTAATTGCAATAAATGGAGATGTTGCAGCAGCGATTACTGCTGAGTGTGTATATTATATTGATAAATACCGAGGGCATCGAACGCAGCAACATTGTACTAAGACCTTTGTGCATGGGGAAGCCCACGGTGTATATTGTCCGGCAAATATCAGGTAGTTTATTGCCGCAACTTTTCAAACACTAAATGTGCCAAGACTTACCTTTGTATTTGCCGCATTATCCTAGTGATAACAACGCGGGAGCTGAAGAGTTGAAATTATGTTGCAATACTTAACACGCGTTTCAACTTTACAGAAACTTCTGCAGATGTTAAACGTTTAGGGCAATTTTCTCAACAACAAACTGTTTTTGAGAACCTTTCGCGAAAATGATTAGACATGTAAATTTAAATTGTGTGTGTTATTATGGTCATCATTAACAGGGAATCCAGTAAGGGGCCATTCAAAAAGAACGTCCTCAAGAGGGGTTTGTGGACAGGGAGGTATCCATTATGAACGTCCACTAATGAAGGTATTTTTCAGTCTTGAGATTTTTTGTTTAATTAAGTTTTAAAGTTCATTGAAAAGGGAAATGGACACCAGAAGAAATGTGTCCGCAGTCCCAAACGTACTTAAATTAAAAATTTAAGTTAAAAACACACTTAAATTAAAAATTTAAGTACGTTTGGGACTGCGGACACATTTCTTCTGGTGTCCATTTCCCTTTTCAATGAACTTTAAAACTCAATTAAACAAAAAATCTCAAGACTGAAAAATAAGACTTCGGAACCAATGTTGGCCTCAAAAACCTCAAAAAAGTCGGAAATTTTGCCTAACTTTGCGCTAAACAACAATTTTATGCTGAAATTTCCATTCGAGGTCAGGAAATTTCCGTTAATCAGAAAAATTTGAAAAAGTGTCGTGGAGTTGGCAGCGAGACGGGCACTTGGAAATTTATAGGATGGGCCTTTGTAGGTTCCAGAACATCTTCTGGACACCCTACTTTAAAAAAATAAGGACGTCCATTAGGAGGGGAAGGGGAGTAAGGCTAAAATAGGCCCCATATGGACAGGGGGTGGGGGAAGTCCATTTTTGTAAGAATTTCGGGAACGTCCTTTTTGAATGGCCCCTATTTTTTCTAAATGGGACCAAATGTCTTGGATTGACACGTATGTGGCCAATTTCTATCAATCCTGGAATGAGACACACCTAAACAGGTTGCTAAGTGGGGAAAAAAAGCATATAGTGTCACTCACGGTTTTTCATCCTTGTCTCATCCGGCGTCGACCTCTCGGTGCCATCAGTGACATCGGACAGCGGCGTCTCCGTGAACCTCTCAGCATAGTCCGAACTGGACGTGTCGTGGTCCGACGACCCCTCATCCTTGATCTGCACTGGGGACAAGCTTCCGGTCTGTGAGCCACCGACAGGACTTCCGAAAGCGGCTGACAGACCACCGTTACCGCCCTTGGAGAGTCCGTTGTTAGCGCCGTTCCCAAGACGCTGCAGATGTGCCTGAGCGTGTCCCATGGCACGGTGGTGCAGGACTCCGCCATTCTGGTCCATCTTTGGACACTTGTTGGCCGGCATGAAAGCCGAGTGAAAGCCGTTGCGCTCGGCAGCGGCGGCGGCGGAGGACACGGGCCGGAAGGCGCCGCCGCCTGTGGGGTTGATGAAACCCAGAGCTCGGTCCATGTTGGGCGCCAAGAATGGGGCGTGCATGTGCAGCAGATGGGCCGCCGACAGATTGTGGAAACCGTCGTGTGGCTGGGCGTACAGGGCCGGAGACAGACCGCTGAAGGAGCTGGCGGTGAAGGGGACGTGGATCTCTTTGCCGTCCATGGCGCCCCCGGGCGAAAAGTGGTGCTGGGGCCCAGCGGCGGCTGCTGCTGCGGCGATGTGCATGGCCGCTGCGGCGTCGCGTGAGGCCTCGGCCGTCGACGCCAGCACCATGAGGGCGGGTGATTGCAGGGATGTCGGCAGATAGGTGGAGTTCTCCATCCTGCGTCGCTCCTGAAACGAAATAATGGGGCATTGTTAAGAATTGTAACATAATGTGCATGGAATCCGGTTAATTGGGACATGGCTCCCCCACAAATGAAATTTTCAACTTTCTCTAATTTCAACAAAATTCACAAATATGGTAAGATGCGGGTTCCAACTTCCCACTACTTTTCCAGATTTTTTCAACAATTTTCCCTTACCATCCTATATAACTACTACAAATTTACAAATATGATGATATGCATAACTTCTTGTCTTCCCATGTGTCTAAAAGAAATTGCTTTAGAACACAACGTACAGGAAAGCCACAAAAAAAGAACTTTTTTTCATAAACTGGTAACTTTTTTGTTTTTTAATCAAAGTAAATCCAATTTTACACAAATATAGGCAGCAAACGTACGAACAAAATAGCTATTTCAATTTGTACTCAAAGTGTCCCCAACAAAGATTCGTGATGTCAAAAATTCTGGCCACTCGGGATGAACTTGATCAAACAGGCATCGTCAATTGTCCAATGGCGCAAGTGTTGCAGCGGATGGAGGACACTATGAGTAAAAATTGAAATTGCGGTTGTGTTCGTTCGTTAATTGCCTACAGTTGTGCAAAATTGGATTTTCTTCAATTAAAAAACAAAAAATTACGAATTTATGAAAAAAAAAATTCCCTCCTGTTTTTGTGGCCACCCTGTATATAAAATTGGCTACTTTTTCTATATAGCCATATAAAATCACCTTGAATTCAATTTATTAGGGCATGTAAATGCAATGGGGGTTCCTCGAGGGTTTGACCAGTCGTGACATTTTGGGAAATTGAACCAGCCTGTATGCATGCAGTCCCCATTATACTTTAGGGTTGAGGGGGTTTACCCACTGAGTCTCGGAGGATTCTTACCCACGAGCTTAAGAAACAGCTGATATGCCCTGAGAACAAGGAGATGCGCCAGCGTTGAGACACCCTAGGTAATTTACAGGCACTTGATGAAAAGGTAAGCTATGTGGGGCCGCATTCCCCCTCGGCGGGGATCGTCTTCCCTTCGCCTATTGGAACGGCTAACGTGTGAAAGGGCCCAATGGAGCGCGCAAGACTGATTCAGCCGCAAAGTGTCTGAAGAAAAGCGCAACCGCCATCAATGGCCGCCGTCGAGAGGCCGTGCACTACACTCACAATGAGATTCCTGGTATCGAGGGCCGGAACGAAATGGACATCCAAAATGGCCGTCACATTGTGCTACACTTAGATCAGACTAGGATTGGGCTCTCTAAAAGTCGGGGGGCATCGTCAAAGAAATGGTCCAAGCCAAGGATGTTAAAGAGTTAAGTGGGACAAACATGAGTTTTCCACACTGACACCAAAAGTGAAAAATACACCTCAAAGTTCCACACTATAGTTGTTGAGTCGTACACAGTACTGGCAGTGTGACAACACCACATTGCACCAATGAGACACTTGGGGCCATTTAAGAAGGACGTGTTCAAGAGGGGGTAGGAGCGGTCTGGTGACATGTGGACAGGGAGGAGGGAAGAAGTAGCCATTATTCACGTCCACTAAGGATGTAATTTTTCAGTTTTTGGATTTTTTGTTTAAGTTTTAAATGTCAGTGAAAGGGGAAATTGACACCGGAAGAAATGTGTCCACAGTCCCAAACGAACTTGAATTTTTAAAACCTCGGGAAAGTAGGGAATTTTGCCTAAATGTGTGTTAAACACCAATTTCATGGAGGAATATCTCGTCGAGGGTCAAGGAATTTCGGTTAATTAGAAAAATGTGGAAAAATGTCATGGAATTGAGAGCGAGGTGGGTACTTGGAAATTTATAAGATGGGTCTTTGTATGTTCCAACACATTTTCTGGACACCCTACTTTAAAAA
>JAQGBW010003939.1:0-14990 GCA_034698625.1 Julus scanicus | reverse complement strand
ATTTTTATTTAATCTCTTTTTGTTTGGCTGAAATTGTGTTTTAAAATTTCACCCATTGAAAGTGATAGGGTTGTGAACTTGTGATTCCCCTTAATAAAAAATAATTGCATTCTAAAACAGAAAAATCGCATTTTTATCTTCAAAAGTTTGCACTTTTACTTTAGAAAAATCGCACTTTTAATACTAAAGTGCAATTCCTCTTTTATATTTTGCCAATTTGGATTGCAATTTTTTAAATTTCTTGGATTTCGGGGGATCCAAAGCCGTATAAATGTGGGGGATCTTGATCCCCCACATTTATACGGCTTTGGTTTATTGTATGTAAAATATCGTTTAATGTTATCATTATTTCCTAATGAATTTGGTTGGATTGTTCCATCTCAATGTGCAAATATTCGGTCACAACTCCATGTCAAAGTGGCACATGGGGCTCCAAAATATTTGCATTTATCCGGTTTCACGTCATGTACAAAACATAGGGCATAAGTTCAGAACATGGAGAATATGTGCAATTATCCGGTCTGTGCAATTAAGCGGGTTCGACTGTACATATTCAGCAAACTAGACCATACATGCATCTTTTCAGACCTACTGCTGTATATGGGATATGTTAGATATTGCCATCTACTATGTGTCATTGTAACTTGTAAAGACATATATCATATGCGATATACGGTAATATGGCATGCCCTAAACTATGCCTATAGGCTACAGGCACTATAATTTTTCAACTAGGGCGGTATTTCACTCCTTGTAAACGTATCGGGGAGTACAATTTGAGAAACACCGTTTTGGACGAAGGACGACGACTATCCCCCCCACACAAAAAAAAACCACTGGCAACTTTCCCCTCTCTTCCGGATCCCCGTCCCGCCCGGTGGGCGCGGCCGCACTTAGGTTGGCGGTCGGCGGCCGACGTCGTGCAGAGTGCATCGTGCTTTTCCCGAGTGCAGGACCTCTGTCAGAACGATCTCGTGAACCTCCTCGGATTTCTCCCCGCGATCGACATGCGTGTTGGCGGCGTCTTTGCTGGCCTGTTGGCCGTGCTGGCCCTGGCCAGCGTGCGGGCGCGGAACAGCTGCCGCGAGGCGGCCAAGTGCTGCCCGGGTCGGGACAGCTCGTGCGTGGCGCAGAAGACGCCGGTGAACGCGATCATCGAGGACCTGAGCGACGAGCCTTGCTACTGCGATCACGCTTGCCTCAAGCTTGGAGATTGCTGCCATGACTTCAAGGAGGCCTGTCATGGTAAGACAACACATACATTGCGAATTTTTTTAATTTTTTGCTTTTAAATGCAGGATACGGTATTTGCAAAAAGTTCTCAATATAATGTAATATTTTTTGAAACTTGTGCTGGTCAAATATAATCTTTCTAAACAATATACAATGCATTGCAGAAATCATGTCTATACTCGTAAAAGTTATTTGTATTTTCTATAAATTTCGAGATGTTTTCAGAAGTGTTTGATGTTTCATACAGTCGAACACGCTTAATTGCACAGACCGGATAATTGCACGTATTCTCCATTACCTGAATTTTTTTCCTTATGTTTTGTACATGATGTGAAACCGGATATTTGCACAAACCTGATAAATGCACATATTTTGCAAACCCCATGTGCAACTTTTGTATGGAATTGTTACCGAATATTTTCACATTGAGATGGAACAATCCAACATGGGCAATGTATGAAATCCCATATATAAACCATTTATAGCTTAAATTATTATAGAGCAATATTTATATATATATATATATATATATATATATATATATATTTTTTTTTTTTCAAAAGCCATGGATAAATACATTTCAGTAAGATATAATTGTTGTTTCCAAGTACTTGCAGAAACACTTTGTTTGATTTTGAAACACTCAATTTGGTCCAGTTGAAAACCATCCAAAAAAAATGTTCTCGTCTTTTCATGTTCTCTGGGTTGCATTCAGTTGTATACTTTGGCTTAGGGGCATCCTAACCGGTAGTTGTCGTCACAGACTTGTTTGGAATATTGCCAAAAACGGTTGGGATATGCACGCGTCCGACATTTCCGTTGTCTGCAGACTCATCGTACGGTAATCCTCCGGTTTTGGGGAATGTTATTCCGGTTCTTCTACTTTTCCGGGAAGCCCTTTTTCAGCAATGTCAACCCCTCTCTAAAAATAATTACTTAGTTAGGATGCTGGTAATTCGAAACCCAACCCTTCTTTCGGCTTTTTTTACTTCTTTGAACGGTTTTTTTTTTTCGTAATAATAAGACAGTTAAACAGATGGTGGATGGTATTTTTTGTTGGAAAACGTTCTCCTGCATGGTTAGGATTTAGAATTATCGAAATTATTTACAAAAATATCAGTTCTGAAAATATTTCTGGACAACAAAATCTTAAGAGGTATTTGTCATATGTGGAAATTGAAATGCAATACGATTTTATAATATGTATGTGTATTTGTTTGATAAAAAAAATCAAAGGAATACTTTGTTTTCCAGAAATAAAGAACACATAGAAATTCATTACATCTTTAAATCCCAACCTTATTAGAATTTCATTATATTTGCAAACTCCCAGGTATGCATTATGTACATGTTTGGCAAATCCTGGGTTAGGATTTGTTTGAAATTAGCGAATGATTTAATTGTCTGAATTTATTAATTTTCGGAATTAAAAAAAAACAAAACATTTAAATCACAGATGTAATTTTATTGAGATTCGGTCCATCATTCCGAAAAGTTAAAATGTGTTCTATTTAAGAAATAAAATATAGCGGTTGGGATTTCATGACATAAGAATTTAAAGAAAGCCTTAAATGAACACAGTGTTTCCAGGAATTTCCAATTTTAAAAAATTCGTCATTTTTGAAGTGGTTGGGATTGGCAACGTTAGCATAAAAGGAAGCTACAATGTGGTTGGGATTTCATGATATATAATAGGAATGTTAAGAAAACGTCTAATAAACAGGCTTCCAGTTAAATTATTTCTGTAAAATGCGTGGATTCCATACAGTTTCTCTTATTTCGCGACGTCAAATCCTAACCCAGAAGCAACTCATCTTCCCGATTTTCTCATGGGAGGGCCCTTGTTTTCCAATGGAATTGGCCTTTATCACTTGATGCTGATGGTAGAAGTGCGTCAAAACTTGAAACCCGAGAGGAGGGGCGGCTATTTTTTTCTGTACTATTTACCCTAAGGAATATTTATGTAGGACAAGTTATTTTTGAGAAGGTGACAAATGAGGGGCCTTCAAATTCGGCGACGTTGAGCAGCGGGGATTCAGAAGGATTCAGTCGAATCCGTCGCAAATTGGAAAAAGTCTGAAAATAGACGAAAAGAGGGGAGGGACTATTTTGGTTCGGAAAGGAAAAGAAAAATGAAAACCTAAAAAAACTGTCGAGAAACTCCACATATTCGATATTTGTACCAAACAGAGGGCCGCGCCGGTCAACATGCACCGTTATTTGCAAACACCTTTGGCGAAATATGGGTTCCTTACATGTCTATTCATGTCCCATATTTGGCTCACACATCTATGACAAGTGACAATATATGTTTACCATAGCTAATCTAGCCATTTGAAGAATTTTAGCCAAACATTAAACCAGGATTACTGTATTTAAGTAAAACCCGGATAATTGCACATTTTTTGCACTAAGTAGCTTCTTCGTTATATCATCGTTAAAAGCGGTACACAAGCTGCCGTTGGTAAACAGTTTTGGAACGGGATGTCAACGAACCCCGATCTTGTTGACTTTTGGCAAAAAAATCCTGCGGGGGCCGAGACTTGTAGGATTCGACCAAGATTTTGTGGATTTCTTTTGCCGAACAAAGAAGACACCAAACCACCTGACTCGCAATCAACAACAACAAGTCGCACCGAGATGCCCCCGAAAACGTGTGAACGAACTCGCGACATGTTTGGCATTTTTACGAAAAACTGATAAGGAAAATCAACGCGATCTGTTTTTGTTTTGCCGAATGCTTTATCTAAATTTATTCCTTTATACCTGCCGCTATGTTGGACATAATATTTGCCATTTTTCGAAAATTTCAGGCAAGTTTTAACAAATGGTGTTTTCGGAAATATTGAACATTCTATACATTTGGGTACATACAAAAGCTTTGAATTTTTTGACTAAAATTCACTATATATAGTGTTTCGAAAATTTCGGATAAAATTGCATTTTAAAACATTCGTTCAATTTTTACACCTAAAAATCTACAAATGTATATTTTTTAAAAAAGTTCTCATTTTTTAAAATGCTCTGACCAGAGAAAACACGAAACAGAAACAGGGTTTTGGAAACATGTTTATACGATAAAAGTTTGCTTACCGGGTTTCTGTTTGGAGTTTGGTCCAGACTACACCAAAAGCAAAAGCAGAGTTTCTAAAACCATTATGGTAGAACCATGTTTTCAGAAACTTTCTTTCGAGCATGCATGCTTTTGAAAGCAAAAAAAAAAAAAAAAAAAAAAAAAAACTAAAGAATTTACTGAAGCATCCAAACTGATAATTGGTGAGCAAACTTTTTTTGGATAACTGATTTCATATATATATATATATTATAACACTGCTTTTTCTCTGTATTTTTGGATAGTCTGGAATAGACTTAAAGGTTTCAGAAAACTTGTTGCCAAAAAAAGCTTCCAGCAAACATTTCGATGTTCGCTCAAGAGGAAAAGGATCAAAGGATGTTTGCTAGTCATGGCGCTCCTAACAATGTCTGTTACACCATGACAAAGTGCATTAACCCACGTGCTTTCTAGAGCAGACGACAGTTTTTAGCTACAGTATACATATGGTCGGGGCACCATGAATAGAAAACATTTCCTTCGTTTCAGAATGCTTTTTTGATGTGGACACTTTATTTGGACAAACCTGCACATCAAAACGTGTTCATAAAACCACATTTCGACAAATTGGTTTACAGTACACTGTTTCTATTTCTTGTTTGCTCTGGTCTGTACTAGGCATAAAACAAGATGTGAAAACATTTTACTTTTTAACAATACCCAAGTTAAATATGAAAAAAATATTGTCCATTTTTTTAACAGTACCAAAATTATCACCAGGAAAATCAATTTCGCAAATATCGTGGTATAAGCAAGGAGTGTCTTTAGAAGTTCTTGACAAAGTCCCCCTCCTTGAGACAATCTTATCTCTTGACCTACTTTACAAATTCTGAATAAAAGAAAAAGCGGTGTTACAAAAGAAAGAATGATGGGATAAACTATATCAATATATACTGAATGTCGATGATATGTGAAATGTATACATATTACCAAATATGGCAAGCGTGATAAGTCTTGCTATCGAACACAACCACTTGTGGAATGGATACCTTCAGATACATATGATGATATTTAGTTTGCATCATAATTAGTATACATGTTTATAATAGGGGCATCTAAACAGTCCAATGCAGTTAATTGGGGCCATTGTGCATGTGCTGACCCAGTCTTTAAAATGACGCCTTCCTATTGGCTAAACCTACTGGAATAGGGCTTGTAGAAGTGCTGGAGAAAAAAGGAGGTTTTTAATTGCAAGTTTCTCTTGCTGTCTATCTTGACAGGCCTGTGCAAGCTGCATTTGTGCCCATTTCACAAAAGACACTCAACTTGTTGACCTTGCCAGAGCTGCTTGAATCTAATGCGCATGTGCACCATATGTGGACCAAATGCAGATAGCCCAACTGCCCAAATGAAAAGTTCGTTTGAGTACCCTTAAAGTTTAAGTATATTTGCACAAAGTATATATTTAAATATTAAAATTTTGTAATATCTTTGTATTTTACTTTAGTTACAATTTCAAATGTGGTTCTGTTTCTCGAAAATTACTTGAGTTTCGATATCATAATACACGTACCAGACTATAATTTCTCGCCGTTTTCTGGAAGCTGTCAAAACCAATAAAAACATTTCGGATTTATAGGCGACGTCGCATGGAATTGCCGAACACTAACTGAGGTTTAAGGTTACATTATCAGGGGTCACTGGACCCCCAGAGGTCAAATTTCGGACGCCAGGGGATTAAATTGCGTCGGGAGGTGAATGGCATCAGTATTCGGCGAACTTGGTGGGGTGATTTTGATTTTCCAGATTTCCTCGAAAATTTTGAAAGATTTCTTATTTGGGTTTCTGAACAATCTCTTACATTCCGAAATATCGGTCTGCACTTTTGTCAGGAATAGTATTCGAGAATCAGATACAAACCAGAAAAAGAAACTTTGGAAATTTCATTAAAATCCATTGAAAAGCCTCTCGTTATCATTGCTATGTATTTCTTCCAACCATGTAAATGCAAGAGTCACGTCCACATGACCCCTTTGACACCCAGGAGGGCGTCTTCATGTAACGACCATAATACTTCATCCTTAGACCCTAAGCATCTTGCTCAGGGTCAGGAAAAATAACCGGAAAATGACAACTTCCTGTTTGTCTGACCTGACAAACAAAATAAGTCAACGTTTAATTACCAGATGCGAAGATGATATTTTTTTACAGTCATTTTCGACGTTATTTCTGACCCTTAGGGGGTCATTCCAAGAAAGTTGACATGGACTGATTTGCTTAAGAATTATCCAAGACTCATTTGAGACTCATATGGAGTCTCTCCAGGACTAATTAATTGAAATTTGGATTAGACACAAGATCGCGCGAGATTCAAGTAGTAATCATCGGTCCATCAGTACATTTGGGATGAATCCACCTAAAGCAAGATTTACCATCATAACTCCAGATTCAAGATTCCTCAGAATCCATAAACTCCTGCTCAAAACCTGATAGACTTCTTGGACAGAACGTTTATTCTTTTTTCATTTTCATAATAATAATTTGGATAAATAAATGTAATAGATACTTATTGGATGACGCTCCCTCCAATTTTCTGTAAAAAAAAAATTATTACAAACTACTTTGGGGGTAGATTTTCTGCGAATCTCGTTTCCTGCACGTGGGCAGCACATCATTAAAACGAAAGAAAAAAATTAAATAAAAACAAAGTAAAAAAAAACAACATTGCCTCCCTCAAGTTGGCCAAAAATAATAATAAAAAATGACAACTCGTTTCTTCCCACGGAAGGGTTGTGCATGTACTAACGAGCATCTGTAGGGGGTAAAAACCGAGCGAACCCGAGTCTAGACGGCTTGAGTTGACCCCTGCTTAGGCAATAATTGGTCGTTACCCGAAAACAGGCGCACCCCCGCTCGTTACGCGGTCCAGGTCACGGGGGGGGGGGGGGGCCCAGTTGGAATAGTGAACTAGCTTTTGACGTATAAGAAGTCCTTGTTTTATATTAAGCCGGGTCGCCACTGAAGCAATATGGGGCAACAATGTTGAGGCAACATGCATGGTTTGCTGAAACAAATAATGAATAAAAGTTTGCCTGCCGTGACGTTTGAGCAAAGTTATGACGCTTTTTTGTTGCCGGAACCATGGTTTCGACAACATTTCGCCGATCGCTCAGAAGGCGGTCTGGATCAAAGGTAAAAAATGTTGTCACTTTACTGCACACGCTCAGCCATGTGACCAAATTCGGACCTATGTAAATGCTTGGAATTTTAAACCCGGTATCCACTGAAGGCAACATGAAACAAGCAAACCCCAAACATACAAACACTCAAGACAAGCCTGAAACAATTAATTTCATCAACATGTTGCTGAATGCTGAGGTGTCCCCACAAAAAGTTGACGGAAAAACTGAACAAATGTGTCCAGTTTATGGCGCTTTTATCAAGTGCCTTATAAAGCATGCATTCAGGTCCTCATTAGAGCACATGGCTGAGCATGCGCAGTAAAGTGACAACATTCTTTCCTTTGATCCAGACCGTCTCCTGAGCGAATGTTGCCGAAACCATGTTTCTGGCAACAAAAAACGTTATACGTGTGCTCAAACATCACGGTAGGCAAACTTTTATTCACCATGTTGCCTAAACATTGTTGCTGGGAACGACAGCAACAAGATCAATGCCATCTGTCACCCAGAGACAAGGAGGACTTTTGAAAGAGGCAGAATCCCAAGACGCCAAAGAAGAATAGGATAATTAAGAAGATTAACAAAAGATCAGTGGGGTCTGACTATGATAAACATAACGTGCAGGTCAAGATGACACCACTGTATAACACCACTGATGACACCAACTGCATAAGCCCATCAGAATGTGGGGCCACCGAAAGTTGTGATTGTTACGAGTATTTTCAAGACTACCTTAAACATTTTCGATTTTAAAGTGACCATCTGAAGCAAGGAGAATCTCACCCCTGGAGAGTTAAACACCTACCTACTCAAATGATTCTCATGGATTCCAAATGAAATGCCATACTATGATATTTGAAAAAAAACCACGAATCTTTGTTGGCAATAAGGTGGTCGGTCAAGTGAATAGAAAGAGAGGGGGGAAAGGTGTCACGTGTTAGCTGTTGGTACCATTTGGCAGAGAAGTTGCCTAACCTTTGACCTTGCCGTGGGCAGGCGCCCCCATTTGTCACGTGGGGGCGTCTTTGTGCTGCCAGAGCGTGTCAGGCCATGGAGCCATTCATGTCGGTAGGAGGGCCCTTGAGGACTTTAGGGGACGGGAATGGAAACACCACTCGATAGCTGGGGGTCTGGGATTGTTGCCACACGCGAAACTGCCAAATAAAACAACCCCTCGCCTCGTTTCAATGTCCTGCAAAGGTTGCCAAATGTCAAAACATTGGCATTGGGGAATTCAATGGATGTGAAAAAAAGGTGGCTTTTGGAGGGTTGGCATACAAAAAGCGCTTTATTTTTATAATGGTTGGGATTTGAGAAGATGCTTTTATTCCATGATGCCATGTACTTTTATCATATTTGTGGAACAATTGACAAAAAAGTTTGGAATCCCTACGATGTACTCGAGATACTATGTAAGTGGCTATCTTGTCACACTGCGTTCTGATGATTATCTTATAACGGTTAGGATTACAAAAAAAAAAGCATCATTTCATCAAAGTGAAACCATGAAATTGTTCAAAGTTCGTTCTAATAGATGGACTTAACTGCCTGTATTATACATTTCTCACATTTGTGCCTTAATCTTCGAATCTTTCCAAATCCCAACACCCTCGAGTAGAAAAAAAGGCCTCGTAAATCTACACGATTTATTACCAAATTTACGCGTTTCATGCCCTGCCTACAAACATTTCCAATTAAATCGGGCGCCATTAAAACCCCCCTCTGCTCCTAATTTACCCTTTTTTTCAATTACCCACGCCTGATTATAATCGTCTGATTGACAAGGCCGCAATTTTATCTATATTTAAGAAGATTCAGTTTGGAGAAAACTCCCTCGGACCTCAAGTGAACCAGGAAGCGATTATTTCACCCCCACTTCAAATATTCTCTCCTGGAAATTATCATCGCCAATTTTAAAAAATACCCGCCTTAATGAGGATGGGAATTACTATTGTTCGCCCTGGCCGGGTTCCCGAGTCCTTGGCACGAATCCCGATGGAGCCTTGTTTTTTTTTTTTTTTTTTTTTCGTATCTTTTTCTTGTAACACGAGTCGGGATCTAGCAGACAATGAGTATTTCAAAATAGGGCCCAGCCAATGTAAGGATAAAGTAATAATTGCAGCCTAAATGCGTCTGAGGCCTGGCTAATTTTAACTAACAGGGCCATTCTTTCTTTATAACATCTTTGTTTAATTAATTACCGGAAAGTAAGTTAAGGCCAGGACCTCGTCGTGCTAAAGTGGATGCTGACGTCAAAAAACACAAGTCCGTATCTTTTTCCGCAACGTCCGTTAGATGGATTTTAGGATATACTACCACCCATGTCCCAAAGTATAGAGGAGGTCTATATTACAAAACGGCGCTTGTGCCATGTATGAGCGCCTCTAGTGAACAAATTTGCTGGGGGACAGCCCAGCGTAGTTCATATAGCATTTCCATTGATTCTGTTCTTTTAGGAAAGGATTTTTGTGATATTTGGGAAATTTATCGTAAGTTTTTGAAATTTGAGAGTTGAAATTCCACTTTAAGATTGTGTAGACCACGTGCAAACCATTTTATTTAAACAAAACGGCGTTTTATTTGAATGTCACCACTTGTTTCACTTCCATACATACAATAAATTTCTTTCTTATAATGGAGATTTTAGGGATCCTGTGGTATGAAATCTTAATTGGGATAGATGTTCCTAAAGTTGTTTTTACAACATGGAACACAACAATTCCACTTCATAATGTTTGAAAACCCTTTTGAAGAGCGAAAAAAAACACGTGTAACTCAATGACACGTTTTTGGCCTGTCCCCCAGGAAAGACCCTAAAACTACCACAGATTGCGCTAAACATAATAGACCTCCTCTATTTACGGTACCGTAAAATGTAGATGCATTGAGACATATTTTTGTGTTTTGTTAAAATTCTGAAAAACTTTCAATAATTACGATCAGAAACTGACCAGGTCAAATAGATTCAGTCTTCCTCTTTCCAATTATGGGCACATTTTTACTCCCCAATTAACAGCCCTGGTGAAAAAAACAATAGAGATTTCTATTGGCTTCTATTGATATTTGGAACGTTGTTTTCTATTAGTATCAATAGAAAATCTCTATTGGTTTCAATTGTTTTCTATTGTTCAGTCAAAACAGCTAAACCATAGAAGTCAATAAGGAACCATAGAAAACAATTAAAATCAATGAAGTGTCCAAATCACACTATAAAGCAATAGAAATCTCTGTTGGTTTCTATTGTTTTTTTCACCAGGGATGTGTGTGGGTATTCCTGTTAATATCTGTCCCAAAGTTAACCCATTACTTGACTGTTGTCACATATATGCCATTCTCTGTGAATGTCTGAAAACATGTATGGAGTTTATATACCCATAACATGAACGTTGTTATAATATAAATTGTAAGTTAATGTCAATAGTTCTAAAAGTACAAAGTCTTCTCTTTATTTCTAGTGACGGACTGCGAAGTTACGGAATGGGAGCCATGGAGCGAATGTGATGCAGAGTGTGGCCCAGGGACGATGAGCCGGGCGCGTTTCGTACTTCGAGAGGCGGTCAACGGAGGAAGCCATTGCCCAGAGCTGGTCCAGAAGCGGGGCTGTCATGGTCGAAAATGTCACGGTCACAAAGATAAGGCTGGCCAAGGTAAGTTATTCCAATTGGAGTCCATACATCATACATGGCAGGTTTACTTGTTTGGCGATTTTTAACACTGGTCCATTTCTGCAACAAGAGGGCCATGAGGTGGGACTTCCACCCCATCTCGAGGGGTCATTAACGTGCAACAATCTACATGGGAACGCGGTTTATGTGAATCACAACCCTATCACTTTCAATGGGTAAAATTTTAAAACACAATCACATCCAAACAAAAAGAGATTAAACAAAAATAAAAACTGTTTAAAATAGCTTGATAAATGATGATTACTTTGAAATGATAGATTTTTTTTAAATTAATAAACAAGTTTGAAAAATGTCCGTTAATTTGCATTCTCATGCTACCACCAGCCTGCTGGCAAAATTGCAAATTAACGGACATTTTTCAAACTTGTTTATTAATATTAAAAAAATTACCATTTCAAAGTGAAAAACGAAAAAGTAATTCCATTGCTGATTTATCAAGCTATTTTAAACAGTTTTTATTTATATTTAATCTCTTTTTGTTTGGCTGTGATTGTGTTTTAAAATTTCACCCATTGAAAGTGATAGGGTTGTGATCCAGCTTAAACTCATTTTTGTTTCACTTGATCTGAATCCCAGCATGGAAAATTCAGAATCTGTTTGACCAAGATTACATCCAAAAATCAACTTCACCAGGATACATGTCCTAATTTTGTCGCTTATAATACTTGGCAAGTCCTTGGTGAATCTCATTTTGCTGAAGGCGAATCTTTAACAGAGCGGAAAGTCTTCAAGAGTCTTGCTTTGAACTCACCGCTGGAGGATTTTTTCAGATAAGATTTAGGTTGATAGCAACAAATCTAATTAGGTTACATTAGTTTATCATGTTTATTTCCCTGTTTATTTTTTTATTTGAATTTATTTGTTGTTCTAATTATTCTTGCTTTTCGAATATTTTCGAAAGTGGAATCTTGTCAGAATTTTTTTTTGAAGCTGCACTTGAGCAAGCTATGGGAGTGGTTCCTTGATCTAACACTGTATAAACAAAAAGCCCAGATCATGTCATTTACAATTTCCTATATAGTTTTTATGAGGAATTGATTAATATTTGGTGAATCTTCAACTTCGGCGTATGTTCCAGCAGAAAATCTACTGTACTATATTTAAATTACCTGTAAGTATTTTTGCAGGAAAGTGCAGTTAATAGCAGAATTTAAAACTACAAATATTTTGTAATTTTGAATGGTAATAAACTGCGGTTTTTTGCAATAAAATTGCAGTGAATCTGCAGTAATACTGCTGTAAAAGTGCAGTTCCAAATGGCAGAAAAACTGCAGTTTTTTGTTTCATTATACACCAGGATAACTTCAGTTATGTCCAGAAGTGCGGTAAATGGGCAGTAAGAAACTGCATTTTTTT
This sequence comes from Julus scanicus, assembly GCA_034698625.1. Classification (NCBI taxonomy): domain Eukaryota; kingdom Metazoa; phylum Arthropoda; class Diplopoda; order Julida; family Julidae; genus Julus; species Julus scanicus. The sequence goes on along the minus strand of JAQGBW010003939.1, from coordinate 2,481 downwards.
TTCTACGTAACTGCAGTTTGAAAACTAATTTTATGTCACATTTTTTTCTGCTGGGTACGCACGGAAAATCTTCCATGACTGCCTCTTTCGTCTGCATAGAGGGTCATAAGTATGACACAAGGTCCATAAGTGATCTAAGTTCATCCCTTACACCAATTTCCAAGAACCTTTTCAGGTGCAATTTGCAGGTAAACTCTCAGGTACCTTCACACTCTTTGTTCGCACAGAACGCCGTGGGGTGAAGTAGGGTAAACCTGAGAGGAATTTTACCACCACCCTCCACCTCCTCACCCCCGCGAAAACCCACAGCCCCAGGATACGTGGGGAGAGGGGGGCATTCACCTAGACTCCGCGTATTACTTATGAAAACGGGGGCAGAAGGGAAAGCGCACAAAACAGCCGCCATCTTGAATTGGGACAAAGAATTTTGCATTTGTCGGTTCCAATTATCCTTCCTAATTGCCGGTTAATTAAGAATGATGGAAACAGTGAGGTCGTGGGTTACTTACTAAAATGCACTGCGTTTCCGCGAGACAAATTGTGTTCAGCGAACTTTCATGATGATGGAATTGGCTGTAAATCATAATTAAAATAGGTCGAACCTGCATCGTTCAATGTGTGCGCCACCAGTCTTGGAACTGCACTTTTACAGCAGTATTACTGAAGATTTACTACACTTCTGCACATTAACTGCAGTTTTTCTGGTGTATACTGAAACAAAACTGCAGTTTTTCTGTCATTTGGAACTGCAGTTTTTCTGTCATTTGGAACTGCAGTTTTTCTGTCATTTGGAACTGCAGTTTTTCAGTCATTTGGAACTGCAGTTTTTCAGTCATTTGGAACTGCAGTTTTTCTAACATTTGGAACTGCAGTTTTTCTGTCATTTGGAACTGCAGTTTTTCTGACAATTGGAACTGCAGTTTTTCTGTCATTTGGAACTGCACTTTTACAGTAGTATTACTGCAGATTTACTACACTTCTGCACATTAACTGCAGTTCTACTGGTGTATAATCAAATAAAAAACTACAGTTTTTCTACCATTTGGAACTGCACTTTTGCAGCAGTATAACTGCAGATTTACTGTTCTTCAGCAAATTAACTGCAGTTCTTCTGGTGTATAATTAAATAAAAAACTAGTTCTTCTGCCATTTGGAACTGCACTTTCACAGAAGTACGTAGTATTACTGCAGTTTTACTGCTATTTTATTGCATAAAAATGCAGTGTTTTTGCAAAATATTTGTGGTTTTAAAATGCGGTCATTAACTTACACTTTACTGCAAACAACTGTAGTTAATTTGAATAAAGTGCTGAAGATTTTCTACTGGGAGGTTATGTCATGTTCAGCACCAATCTACACCAAAAAGGGTTTCCGAGACTGGCATGTATTTAAGCCAATATAACACTATAACATGAAGGAGTGGCCAAGCAATTTGGAAATCACTGGGCACAATTCCAAGAGGGCAAAGGTTACACATTCCTAGCCGGATTTTGCGCAGTTATGCGGGCTGATTGCGCAATAAAATTGGGGGGAAGATCATGTGGATAGCGAGAAAGATGGCGCTGCAAATACCCCCTAGGAGGAAATTTACGACCCTTGCCACCGGTGCAATCGTCCCTTACCCCCATTCCCACCCCTCTATCACCAACAACCCACTTGTAAAACAAGAGACCGACGCAATGAATTGTGCACCAAATAGTGTCAGAATTTATGGTAAGAAGGGATTACCGCTACCCTCCCCCCACGCGCGTGGGGTGGAGATGAGAGGGCATTCAGCAGTTTACAGGGTGATAATACAGTCCCCAACAACATTTGAGTGGGATGAATTGAAGAGATGTTTATGGAGGGGGATGCAGGTAAGACCAGACAGGTAGATTTGGAGAGGTCTAGGGATTCAGAGGGGTTGTTGAAACATGCATGCAAGAAAGATTTTAATGCATCGGTTTAGGCAAGAAAATGCTAGTGGAATTATATGTAGATGTAGGGCATCTTGTATACATCATTAGCCAATCCACTATTTGGAATGATTATCGTGCTTATAAATTCTACTTTTTTGGTGGCCACAAAAAAGGGAATCTTTCTTCATAAATTGGTAACTTTTTTATTTTTTAATCAAAGTAAATCCAATTTTGCACAAATATAGGCAACAAACGTACAAATAAAACAGTACTCAAAGTGTCCTCCATCCGCTGCAACACTTGCCCGGAAGCGCTTTCGCTATTGTGCCGCTATCGATTACTGTTATTCCAACCCACTACCTGGAAAAAGGACTGTCCAACGTTAACACTCAATTGGTCGATTTAAGGGGTGATATAGTAGTGCATCAACCTCCCGAAGGTGTTTTGGGTCTAAATCCCTACAGGTGTGTCGCATCCAGTTGGAAATAGACATTAACACAATCATTATCACAACCCTATCACTTTCAATGGGTGAAAATTTAAAACACAATTTCAGCCAAACAAAAAGAGATTAAATAAAAAT
>JAQGBW010003938.1:0-14994 GCA_034698625.1 Julus scanicus | reverse complement strand
ATAGGGGACACCTCCGAATAATGGACAAAACTTGTGGTCCCGTGACTGTCCGCTTTTCGGAGGAACCACTGTATATTGTAAAATATGTGTATTCTTTCGAAAACTGTGTTTGAAAAAAAATGTCCGCCTTAACGAATCAATTTTTTCTGCAATTTGATTTTCATTTTTTTACCCTTCGTAAACAAAGTGAAAACCATAAGTTGTTTTTTGTTAGACAGATCTGACCTTGTGTGCGCAAATTAGGGTAACTTATCACGTTTTTTGGGCCACTTTCTTTAATTACATCTTCTTTTTAAGCCGTATAAGGAAACATTGTGGGCCGTAAATCGAAAAAGTGCCATAATTAAAAAAAGGGAATTTAATAAAATTCACACTTTAGATGTGACATTTTCCTGTAATTTTCCACCCAGTGACGTCACGGCAACACTTTCTTGCCATAAACCATATTTTGCAACATCATTTATTGCGCTATATATATATTTAAGGAAATTTAAGATGTGGCTTCTTGGAAATTTTACAAACACTTGTCACTTTGAGTGGGAGCCAAATTCAATCTACAAACTCAAATTCAGGTGAAATTTTAAATTGCACCAAATACAGTTGAAATTACCAACTACACCAACTTTAACTACAATTCCAAACTACACCAAATCTAGTTATAATTTCAACTTACACAAAATTCTAATAAAACTCCAAACTACTTCGAATTATGATTTTTAAAGCAGCCAAAACTATTATAATTTCAAATTGCGCAAAATTCCATCGAAATTTCAAATTACTCAACAATGTTCCAATTTCAAATTACTCAACAAGGTTCCAATTTAAAATTACTCAACAATGTTCCAATTTAAAATGACTCATATTTGTTCCAATTTCAAATTACTCAAAATTGTTCCAATTTCAAATTAGTCAACGTTTAAATTACAAATTACTCAACAAACTTCCAATTTCAAATCACTCAGCAATGTTCCAATTTCAAATTACTCAACAATGTTCCAATTTAAAATTACTCAACAATGTTCCAATTTAAAATTACTCAACAATGTTCCAATTTCAAATTACTCAACAACGTTCCAATTTCAAATTACTCAACAAACTTCCAATTTCAAATCACTCAGCAATGTTCCAATTCCAAATTACTCAACAATGTTCCAATTTAAAATCACTCAACAATGTTCCAATTTCAAATTCCAAATTCCATTCAAACCATAAATCGCTCCAAAACCAAAACAAGTCAGCGTCAAGTTAAACTCATAATTTAGACATAATTCTCCAATAATCTTCAAAAATTCTCCAAAAATTCTCCAAAAATTCTTCAAAAATTCTCCAAATATTCTCGAAAATTCTCCAAAAATCTTCAAAAATTCTCCAAAAATTCTCGAAAATTTTGGAAAATTTCCACCTAAAATGTGTGCATAAATAAAGAAAATGTGTTTACTTACTGAACACCACGTAATCCTCCGTAGGAGAAGGAGCTGTAATAAAAGAATTCCAAATTAGAAGCCAAAAGTAGTAGATGGACCCTAGAGATAAGGACCCTGGAGTTAGCACGACGTGACTTCGTCGAACAACTGGCAGAAACGAAGTGTTCGACTAGTGATTATAATTATCACTCCTAACCACTTTATGATAAGGTACAAATTGACGTCCAGGTGCTAATCCTAACCAGATCCGGGCCGGTTGGGATTTGCGTCACTTTCGAATAATCCATTATCTTCGGTAAGGGAAGGGGGGGGGGGGTTGGAAACACCAATTTTTTACGCTTTTCTGGGAATACAAAAAATTGACCAATGTCATCGTTTGGAACAAAACGCGCGTGGAAGTCGAACCGGAAGTGTGATGGGATGGCCTTGAAAGGAAAGAACGCAAACGCGAGCTCATTTGCATAAATGATGACATATTAGGGCAGAACGAGTTTAATGGCGGAAGCGAGGCCATTGTTCTGGAAAGGGCCTGCTTTAAATCTTTGAATGATGGGGGATTATTGGGCCATATTTTGAACTTAGTGGGGGATATATGGAAGATATTTAGAGCTTAGTGGGGGGAAGGGATACATGGGCCGTATTTAAAAGTTAGTGGGGCATAAAGGGCCCATATTTTGAACTTAGTGGAGGATATATGGGAGATATTTAGAACTTTGTGGGGAGGATACATGGGCCGTATTTAAAAGTTAGTGGGGGATTACATGGGCCATATTTAAAACTTAGTGAGGGAATACATGGGCCATATTTAGAACTTAGTGAGGGAATACATGGGCCATATTTAGAACTTAGTGAGGGAATACATGGGCCATATTTAGAACTTAGTGGGGGAATACATGGGTCATATTTAGAACTTAGTGGGGGAATACATGGGCCATATTTAGAACTTAGTCGGGGGATAAGTGGGCCATATTTAGAACTTAGAAAGGGGTACATGGGCCATATTTAGAACTTAGTGGGGGATACATGGGCCATATTTAGAAGTCAGTGGGGCATAAAGGGCCCATATTTAGATCTTAGTCGGGGGATAAGTGGACCATATTTAGAACTTAATGGGGATATATGGGCCATATTTAGAACTTATTAAGGGAATACATAGGCCCATATTTAGAACTTAGTGGGGGAATGCATGGGCCATATTTAGAAGTTAGTGAGGGAATACATGGACTATATTTAGAACTTAGTGGGTCACATATGAGCCATGGATATGGATGTGTTGGTCTATGACCAAATATGGCATGCAATATCCATACATGGGCATATACCTATAGGTCATTAATGCCCAATAAAGGTAAAGACATGGATGGCCCATACATGGTAAGCTAGAGCAGATCCAGGCACCAGTGGGTATGAAAGCACGCTCATCCAATTAGCCGCGTGGTGTCAAAATGACGTCATCGGATAGAATTTCACAAGAGGGAAATGTTTTTTAATGGGCTGTTAAAAGAAGAGCATTAAAAATCTAATTTCGTAAGTTAAAAGCAAATAAGAGAAAGCATTTCGAAAGCATATTTTAATCGAAATTAACATAAAAATAATTAAGTAAAGTTTAATCATGTTTAATACTCGGGGAAAGAACAGTCGAAATTCAATGTCAGACGACAGAAAGTTAATCCACTTCCCACTGAGGCAGACAATTTAATTACATGCGCGCGACTGGATTAATAGCTTAATCAAGGTGTGAGGAACTGGATTAAGCATGCGGGATGGCAATGTTAGCAAATAGAGACTGTAGGATTTCTGTTGGGGGTGAATATAGAAGGGGAGGTGGATTTAGTTTTGTGAGGTTTATTTTAGGGTGTAGGCAATTGAAGAGGAAGTGGTGAAGGCTCATTTCTAGAATTAGACAAAGGAGGCATAGGCTATTAGGTTGCGAGGGTAAGGGGTAGAAAAATAGCATTCTAATGCCCTACTCCCACCAGGCGGAAGATGCTCGGATTCGTGCGTGCTATGCGGGATTTTTCGCACTGCGCATGCGCACTGATGTCATCGTTTATTTCCGACGAGCGGATACTACTGCTACGCCCATATCGTAGGAAAAATATCTTTGAAATGTCGAATATATTTAGCAGACGATTGAGCAGAAAAACACACGTGTACTCAAATCTCGATGATATATTACATTTAACCATATGAAAAAGCTCACGATAATTGAAGATAATTAATACAAATACAAAATACGGAAAATAACGAATGGTTGCAGAAAATTTATATTTCGTTTATCGTAGAGACTCTAGAATTTTTGTTTTCGGATATTATTTCTTGGTGTTTCTTGGTATTATTTCTTGCCTACTATAGGTTTGGTGGGAATTCACGGAATGGAAATCTGCTGTGACGCGTAGGCCTACTTTCCGAGTGTAGTAGGTCTGGTGAGAATAGGGCATTATTGAGGACAGATTCCAGTTTACTGCAGACTCACTGGAGTCCCCGAGTGGATAACACTTGCCGCATTGTATTTTACAGACTTTAAGATGTATTTTTTTCTTCAAAAAATTGCCTCAAAAATTAAGCTGCGCGTCTTATAGTCCGTAAAATACAGTATTCAGTGGCGGCACTAGGGTTGGTGTCACCCCGTGCGGTAACTCATGGTGTCACCCCCCCTCACGACACCCCATAGTATAGAGATCTCCTCCGATATCCTCACTCATTTTTGCTGATTTTAGTTGTTAAATTCACGTTTGCAAATCAAAATAGAAAATGGAATATTTTCATAAAATAAGAAAATTGTATCATTATGTTGCATTTTGGTGTCACCCCTTGTGATGGTGTAACCCGGTGCGGTCCGCACCCCCCACACCCCCCTAGTGCCGCCACTGACAGTATTCTTTCTATTCTGAAACCCGTTATTCAACAAAATGTCAAATGCCCTTGAAGTGAAGAAGAACGAGGTCATTGTCAAGGTCACCTCCAATGCAGATCCGTTACATATCATCCTTTTACAAAGTGAGGTAAAGAGGTGACCTTGCGCACAACCAGAACCACACAAAGAGGGACAATATGCTCTTGTTAGCCGAAGGAAACTTCTTGCCTCATGGAGAGCTGGAGCCAAAGAGGAACCAGCCAATCAGATTTCAGCTGGATGCCTGGCAAGCTGTAGCTGAGGGAGAGATGTCTCACCTCGAGGAGAGCTGGGGCCAAAGAGCCTAAGAGTCGAGGGTTGCCAGGTCAAAAGGGTTGAACTGACCAGCGACGGCAGCCAATCAGAGTTGGCCATCACTTCGGGGCAGGAGCCACCACAGTGATACCATACATTTTATGACCATGTCAACACACATGTGTACAATCTAGAATGTTTTGTCGAAAATTTAATGTGCGCAACTGGTGAATGTGACAAGTGGTAACAGTGGCGTGACTGTCGTCCATGTTGTAACTTGTAGCGTTGGTTGTTGACCATATTTCCTCTCATATCTGAATGGAATTCCAAAAAATACTACGTTTAAACACACGGATCGAAAGTTGTTCCAACCGGATATGCTTATCAAAAGGGAAAAGTGGATGGCGTGTGGCTTCACAATCAAATATGAAAAGGCAGATGAAAGAACAACCGCCATATCACCAACAAACAGATGGCACAATAGACAGATATGGATAAATATGATAAATGGTTAATGAAAATGAGTTGTCATTTCAATGACAACGCATGTTGGGACACCACTGTATATGGAATTTTGAAACAGATCCAGCCGGCAGGATTAGGGTTAAAAAAGATATGGCCATATCTGGTTTAAGACCGAACTGCGTCTCAAGTCCCAGATTCATACCACAGCCGCACAGAAAAATGACCAAGACGAGCTCAAGACTGTGACAAGACAGCCAAACATGAGACTCAGGTTTGAGTTTAAGCTTGAGATGAAGCTTGACCGAATCCGCCCGTTTGTCCTCAACAAAATATTTTGAAGGACAAACATCCCAAGAACACGTCTAAGGTTAGGTTAGGTTAGGTTAAGAAGATGGTGCCAATCAGAATGTCATGGGCGGAGCCAAGCCCCCTGGTCCCAAAGGACAAATATCCCGGAGGAAAAACGCCTCGAGGACAAACGGCAGAGGACAATACGCCTTCAGTACGAGTTTGAACTTGCTACAGTCATTTGGTTGTCCTTAGAGACTTTTCCATGAAACAGTTTTTCCTAGCGCATTCTAAAAATGAGTGACACCGATTTCGAGCAACGGTGTGCTTTATCGGGTTTTGCTTTAGACTGGGGGATGGGGCGACGGACATTTTTGCAAAACTTTCAACGGGCCTACAGAGACGGTGTTTTGTCGAGGGCCCGGGGTTTTTCGGTGGTTTAAGACATTTTTAGAAGGAAGAGTCGATCAAAATTTAACCATGCGGCGGACGGCATCGGAAAAACCGATGAAAATGTTGACGGAACCCGGGATCTCGCGCGTTCGGATCATCGGTTAACGGTTAGAATGATCGGGGAAAAGCTGAATTTGACTCGCACCACCGTTCATCAGATTTTGACCGATGAATTAGGGATGAAAAAAATCTGCGCAAAAAATGGTTCCAAAAGGTCTTTCGCAGGACCAAAAGGACATCAGGAAGGAAAAGCCAGCAAAAGCACTCCTGTGGCTCCTCAGCCTCCTTATTCGCCTGACGCGAGTCCTCGCGACTTTTCCCTCTTCCCGCGATTGAAAAACCACCTCGAGGGATGTCATTTTGTGACACTCGGGAACATTCAAACGGCTGTAACCGACTAGCCGAAGGCTATTCCGGTATCCGAGTTAAGATAAGATTTCCGGCACTACGAGGGCTCATCCCGTGTGGCCATATGGTGGTCAGTGTTCACATGGGGTAACTTGTTTAGGGTTGTTGAATGAAAGTGGAGTTATTTAGGGCCTTTGCTGCCCATGTTGCTAGTCTATAGTTTAACCACAGGATCAGGATGTGGAACTCAGATAATAGGAAAGGGATTAGAAGGGTAAAGTCGATTAAAGGGATGGGGGAGATTTGGATTTGGTTGTCACTATACAGGGATTCTGGCAGGAGGTGCAGAAAGCCATTTTTGGTGGGAACATTGTTTGGGTCAATACGCATATGTAATGCAAATTTTTTGAGGAAGAAAGGGATCTTTAGTTGTAATATGAGCGGCTTGATGCTGATATTTTGTCTGAAATGGATTTTATCAGGGCCTGGGTTGCTCTCTCCATGGTCTGATGCCTAAATCCGAGTTCCATCACTGCTACGAGGACCCGAAGAACCGTCTCCAGCGCAGCGCGGCTTCCCGGGGAAGTTATTTTGAGGGAGACAATATTGAATTGTAATTTTATCGGATAAACCAATTTTAAAATTCAGTCTCATTACTTGATTTACACATCTTGTACATGGCATTTCCCATGCTCCACATGCTTTCAGACATATATATGGAACATCATATCAGGCCCCAAGTATAAATAATTGTTATTTCGAAGGTTGTTTACTATATCTTGTTGTTATTAATATTATATTAATGGAGTCGTGCATTATTATGATGGCCAACCTTGGGTTTCAACCCCCAATAGCTAGGTTTTTTTCTTCTTCATCCAGCTTTTTCTGGATATGGCCGGAAAAGAACAAAACAAAATGCCAAGCATGAAAACAGAGGAGGAACTTAGCATCCTTATGATAACGTTTAATTACGTGTATTTATAAAGGAGCGCCATCTATGTGGAACTAATGGAAGTGCACTGAAGTGTTTTTCAACGGGTGTGCCTCCAAGGGTCCTCGAGCGTGCCGCGGGACTGTGCAAGAACTTCTGTGTGCCATATATAGACCATACCTTGGCTATGCATGACCATATACAGTCAATAAGGTTCCTATAAACCTATAAAAGTCCATATAGAGCCCTTTAAGCCAAATTTCGCCTATGCATGGCCATATCTTGTGGTTATGAGTCATATTTAACTTATGCACGACCATATTTAGTATATGCATGGCAATATGTAGTCTATGCATGGCCATATTTAATCTATGCATGACCATAAATATACACATTATGGGAAATATTTCGCCTATGCATGACAATATACAGTGATTAAAGGTCATGTTTAGCATATGCATTACCATATTTAGTCCATGCATGACCAGATTTAGTCCATGCATGACCAGATTTAGTCCATGCATGACCAGATTTAGTCCATGCATGACCAGATTTAGTTTATGTATGACCATATTTAGTTTATGCATGACAATATATATAGTGGTTATGGGTCATACTTAGCCTATGCATGACCATATTTGGTATATGAATGACCATATATAAGTCTATGCATGGCCAAATTTAGTCTATACATGCCCATATATAGACATTAGGAGCCATATTTAATCTATGAATGGCCATATCTTGTGGTTATGGGTCATATTTCGCCTATGCATGCCCATATTTAGTCTATGCATGACCATATATACACATTATGAGCCATATTTAGTCCATGCATGACCAAATTTAGTCAATGCATAACCATATATAGACATTATGGGCCATATTTAGTCAATGCACGGCCATATTTAGTCTATGCATGATCATACATAGACATTGTGGGCCATATTTAGTCCATGCAATGCCATATTTAATCCATGCATGACCATATTTACACATTATAGGCCATATTTCGCCTATGCATGGCCATATTTAGTCCATGCATCGCCATATTTAGTTTGACATGCCACCCGTGTACTCCCCTCGGATGAACTAACAGTACTTTATTATTTTAAGTTGTACTTGACCCGCATTAAGCTAAAGCGTGGCCATGGGACTACTTTTTGACACCCACTTCCGCCTCCGCCACAGTGCGTGCTTTTTTTTTCAGTTCCTGGCGCGCAGACGCACAACTACGTCATCTCTTTTAACGCTTCGTTATGCATTTCACATTGTTCTAAAACACTTTAATGCGGCTTATATCAATTAAATACACTCAATTTAATCGATGGGAACTCGTACTATCGAGTACTATATAACGAGGGGAAAACAGTGGCATTGTCTCCTCAAAAATTACACCAAATTATATGCAATAATCGTTCAAATTGTCGTCGTTCTATATGGAAAATTTAAAATTTCAAACATTTTTAAATATGACAATTATCAAAGATTAGACATTATAATAGTGCAATTTTTAACTGGGACAAATATTACTGTTTCAAAATTATGACTATTTTTAAATTGGACAGTTTTCAAATATGACAGTTTTTGAATATTAGAGTTTTCAAGTGTTACAGATTTGAAATAGTGCAATTTTTAAAAAATGACATTTGTGACATCATGTCAGTCCTCGAATATTACCATTTGAAATTTATGACTATTTTTAATAGGACAAGTTTTCAAATATGACAGTTTTCTAATATGACAATTTTTGAATGTGACAGTGTTACAGTTTTAAAATAGTGCAATTTTTAAAAATGACAATTGTGACATTATGACAGTTTTCGAATATTACTATTTAAAAATTATGACTTTAAATAGCTACAATTTAAAAAAAATGATAATTATGACATTATGCCAGTCTTTGAATATTATTATTATTTCAAAATTTGTCAATTTTCAAGTGTTACAGTTTTAAAACAGTGAAATTTTTAAAAAATTAAAATTGTGACAATATGACAGAATTTTGATTATTTAAAAAAATTACAATTGTGACAATATGAAAAAAAATTTTGTTTGTTTTAAAAAATTACAATTGTTACAATTTGACAGAATTTTGATTATTTTAAAAATTTGACTATTGTTAAACATGACACTTTTCAGGTGTTAGTTTTTAAATATGACAATTTTCAATCAGCTTTAAACTAATAGTTGTTTAAATGTGACAAAACTGAAAATGTTCCGTCATCGAACACTACGGTTTTAAAAGTTTGAAATTAGTCAGAACACCGAATAATAACAGATGTTTCTCTAGAATTGTAAAGATTCTCTTAAAGTCTAGAAAACATTAATAAGAAATATGACAAAACGCCACAACAGAGTTAATAGCTACGTACAAATTTCTAAAAATTTTCAACGTTTTTTCTAAATTTGGGTGAGGTTGAAACTAATGTTTAAGTTAATAGTCGTATGAGGGAAAATGACAACGGGGAAAAAAAGAAAATTGAACAGCAACCTTGACTCAAATAGTTCAAATGATCCAAATATGGGACAAACAAATTAAAGTTAACTTAAAAAAAATAATTAAAAAATTCAAATCATTTAAAAACTCGTATTTCATTTTCCAAAATATTCATAAAACTGTATTAGTTGCAAGTTTTAACAGATGAGAATAATAAATTTCAACTATTTCATTGTCAACTTTAGTTAACATATTAATTATAACGGTTAATAAATAAATAACAGTTTCGTTGGAGGGGAACGAAGTAAATATTTCCGTGAAAAACTTAATTTAAAAATAGACAAAATTTTTAATGCGAAGTTGATTGAAGACTACTCGTGTCGTTTATTAATTTAATTATATACACAATTGCAAAATAGGGAAACTAACTTAATCAATGATTAATAGGTAAGTTATTACTGGGAGGCTAGACAAACACTGTGATTTGGATACCAGCCAAGGAGGACAAAGGAAAAAGAGGGGGAAGAGAGAGGGAGACAGGGAAAACCGACACCATGCAAGAAGAATAGTGACCCCGCCCATAAGTAAATTTACTGCACTTTATTCAAATAAACTGCTATTATTCTGATGTTTTATGAAACAAAAAACTTCTTTTAACTGCAGTTAGTCATGTGGTGCCAAGAAGAGATGGCAGTTTAGGTTAAAATATCGATACTTAGTATCAAAACTAAGTATCGATACTGACCAAAGTATTGGAAGAAGGTACACCTATATCTCGCTATACGGCTTTTCACTATAACGTCCTTTTTTAATTATGGCTCTTTCGATTTGCGGCCCGCAATGTTTCGTTATATGGCCCAAAAAATGCTGTGATTAATGAAAGTGGCCAAAAAATGTGACAAATTACCCCAATTTGCACAAACAAGGTCGGATTTGGCTAACAATAAAACAACTTATGGGTTTCACTTTGTTAAGTAGATAAACAAATGAAAATCACAATGCGGGCAGAAGTGATTCGTTATACGGCTTTATCGCTTTACGGACAACTTTTCCGGAACGTATCTAAGACGTAAAGCGAGGTATAGGCGTGTTTTAGAGGGTTAAGACTCAGATTGAAGATGAATTTTTTAAGGAAGAAGGGTGTCAGTACAAAATATCTAAGTTTAAAATTTCAATACTGAATGACTAATTTAATACATTTATGATTTTTAAACGTGCATAACTGTCAGACAAAAAATCTGATGGGACAATAAGGGAATTTTCCTGCCAAATAAGAAAATGAATTTATAGAGAGGCTAGAAAAACATTTTCTGAACTCGTCCGATACTTTTTATCGGTACTCGTGTCCCATGTATCAACATGGGCAGAATATCGAGTACTAAAATATTCGGTATCGAAACAAAAGTATCGATACCGTATTAACATCGGTAGTTTCACAAATTGCCATAAATGTATTTTTAATATATGTTCATATTTATCACTTATCATACATACTGTTGTTGTTTTCCATCCATGAAACCTTGACGTTTTTCACTTTTACTTTAAAATTTTAGACAAATCAACGACTGGAACAAGTTGTTAACAAAAAAAATGATTACTTTTAACCAAAAAAAAGGGTTATCGAGTAGATATGACCTTTTTGTACATGAGCATATAAAACGTTTCCTGACAAGTGGAAATACAGGAAACTGCAGGTGCATCATTTAGTTTTGCCAGATCAGCATTCTTATCAACATGTTCTTCCATATAGTCCAAGGGTGTCATAAATTCAAGATTTGCACAAAACTTGTTAGTAGAAATTATAAATTTTTTCACATTTGACATTTTCAAAATTGATCACTAGAATAATAATGATACTATGAAGCTAAAAGTATCATTTTAATAAGGCATATAAGGACATATTAAAGAATGCTCCTACGTCAGTAGCAACTTAGACATCACTGTTAGATTGAATTTGTACTAAATCTGGACTTTTGCCAGGAAGGCTATTCCATCGTCTAATCGCACGCAAAAAGAAGGACCAATAGGAAGCATCCGTCTTGGCACGAAGCCAAGGTCAAAGGACTTAAGTGATTATGTCTACTCCTAGAGTGGTCTTTAGCCGTTAAAGTATTTGAATTAAGAGAAAGATTAAAACGTTTGAATAACCCCATAGATAACTTTTCGCGTCTGGACCTTCACCTGTCCCGATTTAGAGAGTGGAGCATTTCTGTCACACTCGCGGAATGTTGATAAATGCCCTTAACAAATCTGGCTGCCCTATGCCGGACCATCTCTATATCCTGAATATGAACCATCCAGTGAGGGTTTCAAATAGAAGCGCAATATTCCAACATTGGGCGATCCAGAGTTGCGTACCCAGTTTCCGCTACATTTTCCGCACATTCTCGAAATACGCGTTGAATGAATCCAAGGCGTTCGTTCGCTGCACCAACTTTTTTTGTGAGAGATTTTTTGGTAATTTAAACCCCCAGATACTCGACAGCATCAACGACTGATAGTTGAACACCATCCAGGGGGTACTCAGGTTGGCAAGTTTTCCGTTTACGAGAGAAGTGCAGGTGGCCATTTATAAGGCTAAACACCAACGTCAGGGGATGAGCCTTCATCACCTACCTGGGAATGCTGTCTAAGAAGGGGGACTTCCACCCCCTCTCAAGGGTGCCACCCGATAGAGTAGTCACTTAGGGAATTTCTCCCATCCATAAAAATTCCCACCGACCTCGACCGGGGAGCGAACCCCGCATCTTAGGACCGAGAGGCAAGCGCGTAACCCACTCGACCGCTGGCGTAACTTTGCCAATGAGGGGGATTTCCACCCCTTTTCGAAGGGTATTTATTGTGCAACAGTCAACACCGGACCTCGGTTTAAAATCATCCGAAAGAGGAAATTTCTTCATCTGTAAAAATTCCCAACGACCTCGACCGGGGAGCGAACCCCGCATCTAAGGATTCAGCGGCAAGCGCATAACCCACTCGACTGCCGGCGTTTCTATGTCGTGCTCACACCTCCAATTTTTTATCACTTTTGTCTATCATTATCACCCCTCGCTTCTCTCTGTTGAAATTGTGACTCCCCTCATCCCCCATTTTTCCTGACCCCCCACCAATCGCTAACTCTTGTGCCCAATTCCAGCGTTATATCGTTTAGCAGCGTTTTTCCCATTTATGGGGAATAAATATTCAATAATTTTTTTTTATCCCCCTACTACTATTTGAGAGAGTCTGGATTAATAATATCGTAAATTATACCTTTTGAAAAATGACCGCAACAACCTAGTCCTAAATCGCAATTTTTGTTTTCATCCTCAGCTTAAGTCCGAGCCGAAGGGCTTTTATAGCGCTTGAATTGACCCAGATATAGATGATCGCATATCTTGTAAATTGTTGAAAATGGATCACGACCTTCGGGATGAACCACTGTCGAGGGTAAAAGACAGTGGCGAGGTTTTTGGAGGAAAAACTGCGAACAATGGTAGCTGTCTTTTACAACAGCGACCATGATTTTAAACAACTGGTGCGAACAATGTGTAGCACGACTAAAGAGGGCGTTTTATGCTTTCACTATCTCATTCTAGACCAAACTTTCACGCTTTATAATTTAGTAATAAAAAGATAATTGATAGAAATATACATTAAAGTAAACATTTTGATTACTTACTGGTGATATTAATTGATAGAAGGGCGTTGAGGTAGTAATTCTGTACATTATAACCAGCAATTCCCATTCTGACGTCTGCAGAATGGGATCCTGATGTGTTTAATAAATAATTCGGCTTCTGGAAATAAAAAGACAATGAAATTAGTTAATATATAAACCTCAAGATTATCAATTTAGTTTAGTTATCAATGTAGCAGCACACAATGACAGTGTCAACAGTCACTGCCAAGAATGCTTAACACCATATCACACTCTGACAATATCACTGCCGATTGTCACAACAGCTGAAAGATGCTGGACAATGTCACTGTCAACATTCACAACATCCGACAGATGCTGGACAAAATGTCACTGCATGTCAACATTCACAACATCCGACAAATGCTAGACAATGTCACTGTCAACATTCACACCATCCGACAGATGCTGGACAATGTCACTGTCACAATAGTCAACAAACTCTTGACATGGAAGCACAACTTGACAATGTCACTGTCAACTGACACAACAGCTGACAGATGCTTGACAACAACTTAGCACACCACGACAATGTCACTGCCGACTGCCCAACAGTCGACAGATGCTTGACAATGCCATAATTAACTACCACAGCAAGCAGTAGTCTTCAAACACCATTAGCAAACTATGGCAACTTCACTGTCACCTGTCAACAACAGTAAACAGAAGCTTAGCAATGAAGCACAACTTGGCAATGCGGCACTGTCAACAGCTGACAGATGCCTAACACCATATAGCATCCCACGACACGACAATGCCACTGTCAACTGACACACCAGCTGACAGATGCTTGACAATGTCAGTAGTCGTTTTACACAATTGGCAAACTATGGCAACTTCACTGTCACTTAGCAACGAAGAACACCTTGACAATGCCACAACAGTCAAGAAATGCTTAAGTGCCGCTCAGCACACATTGACAATGTCACTGTCAGCAGCCACACCACATCTAACATTGTAAGCCATTCTGTATTTAGGCTACAAAACCACCAGTACACAAAGAGTGTAAATCAAGTTGTTGAAAACTAGCATTTTTCTAGTTGTCAATCAGTGTTAATACACCATGTCCTGGTGCAGGATAAGCAGAGGGTCCACTGCACCCGAGAAGCACTTTATTAGGCTGTCTGACATATTTAGCGCAACAACGTTTCGGGATATTCCGTCTACTTGAATTTTTTAGCGTGACTAAATCATGAGACAGCTTATCTTGAACTTAATTAACGATGCATTTATCACCCGCGTTTGTCATTAACCCAAATTAAGACTTAGAGAGAAAACATGTTAATTTTGAGATTGACCGCATCCAGGGTTATCGTGCCAAAATGAATGCCATAACCCGGGGCAGAGTGGACAAGAAGAACAGGGCATGGATACAGGTTAGTTGGGCGAACATGGAAATTAAGGTGACCACATTAATGCACGTTGTGCCAAAATAGATTTAATTAAAATGCATTCGTTCTACATTTCATCAAATCAATTAATTCAAAATGAAATCGAACCGTATACCGGTTTTTGCGCTTAGGATTTAGGTTGCTACTGATTCCGCTACTCAAAGCATCCAACAATGTCTCACACGTGTGCGGTTAACCGGTTCACCATTACCATATCATACTAGATATAACTATTCTTAAAATTGCGCATTCTGATTGGCTGAAACTACTGCGATCGGGGACTATGGAAGTTACAGGAGAGCTTTGTTCTTCAGAGCTTGCGTCTTGTTCCTCGGAGCTTGCGTCTTGTTCCTCGGAGCTTGCGTCTCGTTCCTCGGAGCTTGCGTCTCGTTCCTCGGAGCTTGCGTCTCGTTCCTCGGAGCTT
>JAQGBW010003937.1:0-14995 GCA_034698625.1 Julus scanicus | reverse complement strand
AGAAGTCCTGTACGAAGTTCTTGTAAGAATTCCTGTACGAAGTTCTTGTAAGAAGTATTTATTGTACGAAGTTCTTGTAAGAAGTCCTGTACGAAGTTCTTGTAAGAATTCCTGTACGAAGTTCTTGTAAGAAGTATTTATTGTACGAAGTTCTTGTAAGAAGTCCTGTACGAAGTTCTTGTAAGAATTCCTGTACGAAGTTCTTGTAAGAAGTATTTATTGTACGAAGTTCTTGTAAGAAGTCCTGTACGAAGTTCTTGTAAGAATTCCTGTACGAAGTTCTTGTAAGAAGTATTTATTGTACGAAGTTCTTGCAAGAAGTCCTGTACGAAGTTCTTCAAGAAGTCCAGTACGAAGTTCTTGTAAGAAGTCCTATACGAAGTTCTTGTAAGAAGTACTGTACGAAGTTCTTGTAAGAAGTACTGTACGAAGTTCTTGTAAGAAGTCCTGTACGAAGTTCTTGTAAGAATTCCTGTACGAAGTTCTTGTAAGAAGTATTTATTGTACGAAGTTCTTGTAAGAAGTCCTGTACGAAGTTCTTTAAGAATACTTTTATAAAGTCCTTGTTAGAAGTCTTGCATGAAGTCCTTGTTAGAAGTCTTGCATGAAGTCCTTGTTAGAAGACTTGCACGAACTCCTAGCAAGAAGACTGGTACGAGGTCCTTCATATCAAAAAACCTAATAAGTGTTCCTGTTAACCGACTTTTTGGATGATTAACGTCCGTATAATCGACGTCACCCTGCATTCAAGTAATAAAATGGCTGGTAATTTAGTGCCACGCAATTCCTTTCCACTATCACAGCCCAATAGTTGACCAGCTGACCACTGCATGTAATTTGTACCCCCAAGAGAACTCTCCTGTCACGCCCTCACCCTCCCACCAATTCCCTTTTCCCATGGAATCTCAGTGATATAAGACACGGGAGACTGCGAAAGGATGAATTGTCACAAAAATATACGATAGTCACTCGAGTGGAGCGAAATCATGAATTGGCGAACTGTTTCCTTGGTGACTTGATGACGTCAAGAGGCTGCTCCAGACATGGTCTTTCAATGTGAATGACTAGCTTAAGGTGTTCGCCAGATTTGGCCTACTTCCATGCTGGATTTGCTGACAGTTTGACACAGTTTATAACATAGGTGGCCAGCAGAGGTCTCAATGGCAAACGCAGAAATTGGAAAGAGAAGACGGAAGTGACCTGCATCCGTCAATTAAGTTTTCGTCAGTATTGACTCCAAAAACCTTGGCACCACCTTCCGATTCCAACAACTATTTTTTTTTCATTCATTCTTCTGTTCAACAAAAAACTTCCATGTGTCCTTCTGCTGTTCTAGAAATTGTCAACAGGTATTATTGCATTTGCGTCAAAAGTGACAGTGAGGCCAAACTCGCTTTTGGTTCCAAACTATATAAGCGCTGAACTTTGTCCAAGGTGAAACTCGAGGAATAGTGGAAGAAAAACATTCCATTTCCATTTATAGCCAAGGTTGTTATTGCTGCTGAACTAATGTTTATCATCTTTTATCCTTTGGCGTTAATTTCTTATTTTCATTCCTTATATTTTCACATTATCGATTATGGCTTCTTGTTATCTTTGCAACATTGATCTTGGTTTAGCAATAGTCAATGTTTTTATTTCTACTCTCGCATGAACAGTTTGTGTTAACTCCTCATTAGCTGAATGTCTCACTAGTTCTGGTTTTTTAAAACATTTCGTTAATCTACATTTATCTTATCGATAAGCTATTAACTAGACAGAATCAGGCGATACATTTATTTTTAAATTACAAGGTCTAGACACCTTTCACGAGCACTATTATGTGCTTAACTTGCCCACCGACATGAAATGGGATATTTTTATCATCATGTCCAACATTTGTTATTGGCCTAAAGGCATATTCTTGAAAAATAATGCGTGCGTTTAATTGCAGCTAAGTAGTTGCAAGGTATAATTTAAAAGATTGTGTCTATATGTGCAAATTTGAAACCAGACTCAGAGGACTTTGCTGTTTACTGCCATGTTTTCGTTTTCACTTCAATTGAGCAAGGTAGTCGTTAATTTTTATGTCAATGAAGGAATAATTTTGTTCTGTTACTGCCTTTGTACTTTATTATATTTATTATACAATGTAAATCATAAAAAAGTAGAACCCAATAAAAAAAATCACAACTTCGTAAAAAATGCTTCGATTTAAATGAAATTTGGCACTTAGATAGAGCAATTGTATAGGAACAAAAATGAATTATAAAATGCACTCAAAATGTTCTCCGGTGGCCTTCACACAAACAAGCCTGGAGTCTAACGCGCCATTCTTTGATTGACGAATCGATTATACGCTGGTCGAGTTCAATCCAAGTTTTCTTAATTCGTGGTTTCAAGTCTTTGATATTATTAATCTTCGAATTGTGAAACTTTTCCTGGAGAACTCCAAATTTTGGTGTCCACTGGATTCAAGTCCGGACTGTTTGGTGGCCAGTGGTTGGGTTCAATGAACTGTGGAGTTTCCGGTTGCAGCAGTTCAGCTGTTTCTCGAACACGATGAGCGCTGGCATTCAAAAATGAAAAAATCCGAGATTTGTAGCATGTTCGAAGTCGTTTTTTCCCCTACACTACTGTTCTATGTAAGTGCCAAATTTCATTTAAATCAACGCATGTTTGACGAAGTTGCGATTTTTTTATTGGGTTCTACTTTTTTATGACTCAGTGTATAAATGCATTATATTAATAACAAAGAATGGTGCTTCGAAATCTGGTAAATTTAAGCAAAAATGTACATTACTATACAACCAATATTCGTGACATTAAGCATCATCGAATATCTCGATCCAGGGATTTCTTTCGTTCCTACAAACTGATTGCTTCAGTTTTTGCGCATCTTGACCTTTGACATTTTGCATCTGGCAAGCAGTTATTGCCGATACCTAACGTCATCTTTCTACGAATAGAAAATTCTGTCAATCCCCAAGATCCTTTGTCTGTTTCCATTCTTTCGCATCCTCAAACTCCGGTTTGTTTTATTAAATTTCAGCAAAAGGACGTGTTCCAATATCTACTGTAACCCAAGTGACCTGTGTGTGTGGAACTACACGTTGCCCTAGTTTCATGTAAATCCTATCAGATTCCTTCTATAGAATCTTCAAAGTTGTTTAACCAAAAGTTGGCATGCATTGTTCAGTGGAATTTTATGTAATATTCTGGTAGAAATTTTGTAAACATATATGACACATATGCCTTACAATACATTTGGTCCAGTTATATTACAAAGTATTTATATACATGAACATACTGTACTTTAAATCAAATCTTGTTAAGTCCATATTTGCGAAATTTTATATGGACATGTATGACCATAAATGTGGTCAGACTTTTTACAGTAAAAAGAATACTGTTTAGAAAAATTATAGTATGTAACATATGTATATGAATATGTAAGGAAATACAAATTATAGGCATGTATACCATACAATACATTTTGCCAATTATGTTACAAAGTATTGTGTAACATGAGCATCTGATCAAATCCTTTTAAGTCCATATTTGCGAAATTTGATATGGAGCCCAATTATGTTACAAAGTATACATGAGCATCAGATCAAATCCTGTTAAGTCCATATTTGCGAAATTTGATATGGACATGTAAGACCATAATTGTTGTCAGCCATTTACAGTAAACAGAATACTGTATAGAATAATTATATATAGTATGCAACATATATATGAATATGTAAGGAAATACAAATTATAGGCATGTATACCATACAGTACATTTTGTCCAATTATGTTACAAAGTATTGTTTAACATGAGCATCTGATCAAGAGAGGGGGCATAGCATTAGTACCCATCCCCCAAATTTTGACACAGTACCATCCCTCTGTCCCTTTCCCCTGTGGCACAGATTTGAAACTAATATGCATTGTGGGGTTAATAAAACATGTAGATTATAGAGCAATGTTTTCATTGATGGAATGTGCCATTCTGCGAGTAGTTATCTCTTATGATTAGTTGAGAATAGTAGGTCGAGTCCTGTGTTTACATCCGTCTTCGATCAACGACAAGTGACGAATGGCGCTCGACTCAACTAGGGCTAAGTAATAGCCCCAGTGATGTATCGTTTCGTTGTAGTGTAAACAGGTTGAACAATGTAGGAGTTGCAATCTAAGAAGACGTGAATGAATGCATCTTTCGTGATTCCTCCTCCTCCTGAGTCTCGGCGAGAACGCCTCCCCAAGGGATTGCTTCCGATTATTGAATGAACGTGTTCTGCAGTTTAGGTTTATCTAAGTAGGGCAGGCCATTGAAAAATCATCGGTTGGACGCCATTGAATTGATCATCTTGAGGTTGACCAAAACAACGACCAATCTCTTAGATTGCACCATGCAGCGCCGTAGGTGGAACGGAAGCAAATAGCAAAGGGTCTTGTAGGTGTTACTTGTGTTGTACTTAATGCAATGAAAAGCCTTTAGTAAAGTACCTAAGATGGTGAATTAATGGCATTATACTGTACCTACTTACTTTCAACCAAGACAGAGGTTTGTGGCCCTCGGGAACCTTCTATACTCTTAAAAATACTCTGAGAAATTACTTAGAATCCCCAAGAGCTTTTTTTCTCATCGAGGTCATATTTATCTCTAGTTGACATGAATTGATAACATTTTAAATTTTGAAAACAAATCTCGGTATATCCCATTTGTTTAAAAATTCACTGCTGGCATCATTACATGTGTTTACTACTAACATATGAATTATCTTCTAAATTTTAAATTTATGCAATGAGGGCACGGATATCAAGAAGCTGGTAAAGCTCCAGAAGACATTCAGAATGTATAAATTTTAATGGTGTGACAGTCTGGATGTATGGGTGAAAAGTGTAGATGTCTGTATGTATGGATGGACAGTCTGGTTATATGGATAGACAATCTGGATGTATGGATGGACAGTCTGGATTTATGGATGGACAGTCTGTATGTATGGATGGACAGTCTGGTTATATGGATAGACAATCTGGATGTATGGATGGACAGTCTATTTATATGGATAGACAATCTGGATGTATGGATGGACAGTCTGGATGTATGGATGGACAGTCTGTATGTATGGATGGACAGTCTGGTTATATGGATAACCAATCTGGATGTATGGATGGACAGTCTGGATGTATGGATGGACAGTCTGGATGTATGGATGGACAGTCTGGTTGCATTGATAAACAGTCTGGATATATGGATTGTTCATCCATATATCCAGACTGTCCATCCATCTGGTTATATGGATGGACAGTTTAGATGTATGGATGGACAGTCTGGTTATATGGATAGTCTGGATGTATGGATGGATAGTCAGGATATATGGATGGATAGTCAGGATAAATGGATGGATAGTCAGTCTGGATATGTGTATGGACAGTCTGGATATATGGATGAACAGTCTGGATATTTTAATGGACAGTCAGAATGTATGGATGAACAGTCTGGATATATGAATGGATAGTCTGGATATATGGATGGACAGTTTGGATGTATGGATGGACAGTTTGGTTATATATTTGGATGGACAGTCTGGATGTATGACTGGACGGTTTGGATGTATGGATAGACAGTCTGGTTATATGGATGGACAGTCTGGTAATATGGATGGTAATTGGTAAGTCTGGTTATATGGATGGACAGTCTGGTAATATGGATGGTAATTGGTAAGTCTGGTTATATGGATGGACAGTCGTGTTATATGGATGGACAATCTTGTTATATGGATGGACAGACTGGATGTATGGCTGGACAGACTGGATGTATGGCTGGACAGTCTGGATGTTTGAATGGACAATCTGGATATTTGAATGGACAGTCAGAATGTATGGATGCATGGGCAGCCTGTTTGTATGATTGACAGTCATAATCAACTAATAGATAGTCAGTCAAAATATATGGCCGGACAGTCCGATTGTATAGATATAGTCTGAATGTACGGATATTAATTCTGATGGTATGGATAGCTATTCTGCAAGTATATGAATATCTAGTCTGCAAGTATGTATATGATTATCCAGTCTGAATAGTCTGTATGGCCAGGCTAGACAGTCTGGATGCATGGATATACAGTGAAAATGTATGGAAAGACAAACATAATGCATTTCTGACAAAACACGTTCCCGTCCTTCTTCATCCAAGTTTTTCTTGGTATCGGAGACTTGTGTAGTTTGAAATAGCTGATATTTGGATTCGTCCATCCTGAAGTAAAAGCGCATTTGTAAGTGCCAAGGGATCAGAGGCTCTAATGATACACCACTGTTGGATAAAATAACCGGAAAAGAGCGGATATAACGAACACCTCAGCCATTATTTTCTCATCAGCCGTATATGAGCTTGGGGTTTATCCTCTTTAATCCCTGCCATTCATAGTCTTCCGCTTCACCCAAACCATTTTCCACCTACGCATCCATCCAGATCAGCAAAAACATTACATTTACACCTACACACCTTTCCATATAGCGGAATTCAGAAATCTAACGCATCATTCTGAGCTGTAAGCTAACTGGTTGATTTTTTGCGCGCCTTTTCCAATGTTTTTTTTTTTTATATATATTGGCCAATCCATATTTCCATTTTTTTGGTTTATTTGCCTATTCGCGTTGAAATGTGCCAACCGGGTGAGTAAATAGAAGTTGGCTGAGGCTGATAGATAACTTAATAATAGAGAAAATAACGGTGGTGTAGATACATACTATATAATATGCCCATAGCTTAGTGCCTGTGGTGTATATAGTGTTGATTTATTGTATAGACTTTCTACTTCCCCCCCTTCCCCTCCCCCTTCCTTCCTTCAGCCCTTCTACACCTTGAGAATTTCAAAAGGTCTTAAATGCATTGGCGATGTGCTATTCACTTTATTATTTATGCAGTTATTTAGGCTTTATTTATGAAGTGTTTTATAATTTTGTCCTGTATAAAAGTTATTTATTAAGTTCAAATAAGCATAAACAAACAAGATAATATTTTGGACCTGGCATGTATCATCCTGGTTGTCATGGTATCACATTATCTATGTACTTGAATGGGTAATGACTCTGCAAAATGCCCTTATCGAAACTGCTGCTATAAGGTTATTGTCATATTCGTTTTGTCTGTGATTTGTGTTTAATAAATAAAATAATGGCAACTTTTCCTCTCTGCTGGACACGTACATTATCAAATAATTCATCGTTATTCAGCAAAACTTGACCATTTACACCCACGTAGGATTTTGACGCAATTATGTGTAAATGATATTAAAGTCCTGTTGAAGATACAGTTAAGTTTCAACTAGTTAAGTTTCCTCCCCCAACCTCTTGTCCACAGGGTGTCCATTTTAGCCCAGACCCCTCATAGACGTCCTTAATTTTTTGGAAAAGTAGGGTGTCCAGAAAATTTTTTGGAACATACAAAGGCCCATCCAATAAATTTCCAAGCACCTGCCTCGCTAACAATTAATTCCACGACATTTTCCCAGATTTTTCCAGACCCCCTCCACCCCTCATAGACGTCCTTAATTTTTTGAAGAGTATGGTGCCCAGAAAATTTGTTGGAACATACAAAGGCCCATCCTATAAATTTCCAAGCACCTGCCTCGCTACCAATTCCACGACATTTTTCCCTATTTATTCCAAACCCCCTCCCCCCTCATAGACGTCCTTAATTTTTTGAGGAGTAGGGTGTCCAGAAAATTTGTTGGAACATACAAAGGCCCATCCTATAAATTTCCTAGCACCTGCCTTGCTACCACGCCATTTTTCCAGATTTTTCTGGTTAACCGAAATTTCCTGACCTCGAAGGGAAATTCCAGCATAAAATTGGTGTTTAACACAAATTGAGACATAAATCCTGACTTTCCCGAGGTTTTAAAAATTCAAGTACGTTTGGGTCTGGGGACACATTTCTTCAGGTGCCTGTTTCTCAATTTACTGACCTTTAAAACTCAACTAAACAGAAAATCCATAAACTAAAAAATACCATTATGCTTTTCCCCCTCCTCACCCTGGCACATGGTGACCCTCCCCTACCCCCCATTCTAGAGGAAGTCTTTTTGAGTGGCCCTTTACCTTTGTAAATGTTTGATTTTAGATGAATTTGTAATACCCTATCTCATAAATCAATATCGGTGATCAGTGCTTGATGATCAATGTCAATGTCAATATTGAATTTCCTCGTATTTGAAGATCTAATTGATCAACTATCTTCCCCATGGCAACTTTACTAATCGACAAATTTGCTAATTATTTATTAATGATGTTCATTGCATTGTGAAATCTTTTCACAAATTTCCAAATCAAATGTGCATGAAACATATAATTGATGTTTGACAATAACAGCCTAGAGCGCTGTCGAGACGGAACAAATTAATAATCTGGATTATGGCGACAATTTTGGGCTTAAATCAAGATTAGGATGCCTTAATATGGCAACCAGTTTCGATGTGAGCACTGTGCATTGGATTGGTGGTTTTTTGTGTCGTGGTTCAGATGCAAACAGACTCCGCTGAAAATGTTAGGTCTACATGGGAAGTTTAGTAACTACTTTTAATCGAGGTTGATAAACTCATTTCAAAAGCAGTAAAATTCTAATTAAGCGTTTTAGGATGTTCTGCATTTTATTAACAGCCTATGAATGCAATATTTTTAGATAGTTATTGGATGAAATCTTTAAAAATGTGAAGATTTGATAAGCAGTGTCTTGCTTTTGACATTACCGCGTGGAAAACTGTTATAGGGACACATAGGCCATGATATTTTCCATACAGGTCCATGTAAAATATTTTCATTAACTTCTAAAAGCTTGTATGGACACTTACTCTGATATACTGTATGGATTTGCATGTACACTGTGAGCCATGAAAAAGTAGAACCCAATAAAAAAAATTCACAAATTCGGGAAAAATGTTTCGGTTTTAATGAAATTTGGCACTTAGTGTAGAAACTCGAAACAGTTGAACTGCCACAGTTCATCGAACCCAACCGCTGGCCACCAAACAGTCAGGACTTGAATCAAGTGGACTACAAAATTTGGTGAGTTCTCCAGGAAAATGTTTACAAATCGAAGATTAATACAATATCGAAGACTTGAAACTACGAATTAAGAAAACTTGGATTGAACTCGACCAGCGTTTAATCGATTCGTCAATCAAAGAATGGCGCGTTAGACTCTGGGCTTATGTACAGGCCAACGGAGAACATTTTAAGCACATTTTATAATTCATTTTTGTCCCTACACTATTTGTCTATGCAAGTGCCAAATTTCATTTAAATCGAAGCATTTTTCACAAAGTTGTGATTTTTTGTATTGGGTTCTACGTTTTTATGACTAACATTGTATAATTGCATTTTCGAAATATGTGACCATGTGACCATGTTCATATATATGGATATATTCATATATATGTCGTCTCAATTATGAAAAATATTGTTAAAAATATTGCGTTTAAAAAACAGATAACAGTTTTTCATCACAAAATGGGTTTTCCATTATTCCAACATTTAATCACGGTTTCTAAAATATTTAATTGTGTAACAACAACTTTGTCAACAACTAAATGAGCTTAGTGTTGTTTTATACAGTCGTATTAGATTGAAATTTGCAATTTCCATAAGGGGAATTTTAGCTGAAAAACTATATCATTTTCTATAAATATTTGTGATACTATCAACCTTTTCATGGTAAATTGCATTAAACTTGTGTTTATACAATTTGGACCATTCTGGACAATTATGGAACATTCTTTTCTGTATAGCTTCTGAAACGTAAAATCACGTGACAATGTTTTTATTTGTATTGAATCACAAATGTTGCCGGATATACTTTCCTAATATCCACATTTTATTTAATTCTGCCTTCCGAATAACATTTTTGTGTGTGCTTCATAGAAGAATGTTGGCTATAAATAGCTTCAGTGTTTACCTTTTAAATCTCATCACTTTTTATTTGGCCTATTCCCTCTCCTGAAACTGATCTCTTAAATAATTGAAAAAAACACACAGAACACAGCAGTATAATACGGTTACATGTAGTCACGTGATCTTCCGCTATAGATTGTTTAAGCCAGATGTTGCTATATTTTAGGAAGTGCCTTCTTCGAGGTCTAGTCTTTACTCGTTAAGTTTTAACTCTGTCATAAAAAACCATGGAACTACGAACTTCGAACATTAAAATGCTTCTTCTTTTTATGCTCACATTACCGTATACTAGACCCACAGCAAAAGCTAACACAATTTTATTGCATGTAGACGAAATATTTTTTTTTATGCACGGAGTGATCCATCGTGGATATATGTTAATCGTTTCAGACCACGAGTAACTTCAGAACAAACTTTATCTCACTCTTTTTTATGTAAAACCTTTAAAATCAACGAAGAAGATTTGTGTCACCCACGCTTGTGTTTGCACATGCTATATTCTTCAGATTCGAAGTGAATACCCTGGTGAAAAAAACAATAGAAACCAATAGAGATTTCTATTGGTTTCTATTGTTATTTGGACACTTTATTGGTTTTAATTGTTTTCTATGGTTCCTGTATTGACTTTTATTGGCTTCTATTGACTTCTATGGTTAGGCTGTATTGACTAAACAATAGAAAACTATAGAAAACCATAGCAAACAATTGAAACCAATAAAACCAATAGAAATTTTCTATTGATACCACTAGAAAACAACGTTCCAAATATTCCAAATAACAATAGAAAACAATAGAAATCTCTATTGTTTGTTTTACCAGGGTATGTTTAAAATAGAGGTGATCCAAGCTCCTACGTCAGTAGCTACTTAAACGTTAGATTGAATTAAATTTCTACAAAATCTGGACTTCCGCCAGAAAGGCTATTCCATTGTCTAATCATGAAATGGTGATTCCAAGAGAGGTTTTTGGTAATATAAACCCCATGAATACTAAAGAAACATGTATATGATGAGAAATATTTTTAAGCACGAAATGTCAACTAAGTCATTTGGACAATTTAATCGGGTTACTAAAATCCTATGTGGTTTCCATGATATTATTAACTTAAGATTCCAAGCGACAAATCTCTAATATTTCAAAAGTGAAAATGTGTTAACTTGACAATATTGCATGTACACCAAAACTGGCTTATACTGCATTACCCTTTCATGGAAACGCGAAGTCTAAAAATAGCCCATGAGACCATTAAAAAGCTTAATACGGTCCAGACACGACCATACCGTTTAATGTCATTCAAATTATGAATATGGTACATAACATGTCTGTTTATGTCCATTCCCCATAGTAAAGCCAACGTTGGCGGTCGAGTGGGGGATCCTAAAGGTAGGTATGCACCAGAAGAAACATACACAAACAAAACATACACAAGAAACACTGAGAAAAAACTTCCAGCATGCTTTTCGGAACATGTGTATTTTTCTGTTTGATCTGGACCGCCTCTTGAGCAATCCCCAGGAAACATCGAAATGTGTCAGAAAATGGCCGTTTTTCGACACATGTTTCACAAACATTTCTGGACACACGAAGGTAGCATGTGTATGTTTCATGTTTCTAAATGTTTCATTTGGTGCATACACACCTTAATTAAGGTGCAATTTTCGCTCCCCGGTCGGGGTCGTTGGGAATTTTGGATACACAAACACATGAACATACACAATAAACACTGAAACATAGTTTCCAGCATAATTTTTGAAACATGTGTCGCAAATTTAATTTGATCCAGACCGCCTCTTGAGCGATTGCCAGGAAACAGGAAATGTGACACATGTTTCACAAACTGGACATACCAAAGTAGCATGTGTATGTTTTATGTGTATGTTTCATGTGTCTTAATGTTTCTTTTGGTGCATACCTACCCACCTTTAAAGACCCTGGTGAAAAAAACCCAATAAAAACCAATAGAGATTTCTATTGGTTTCTATTGTTATTTGGATACTATTGGTTTTAATTGTTTTCTATGGTTCCTGTATTGACTTCTATTGGCTTCTATTGACGTCTATGGTTTAGCTGTATTAACTGAACAATAGAAAACACCAGAAAACAATTGAAACCAATAAAACCAATAGAAAACAATTAAAACCAATAGAAAACAATTGAAACCAATAAAACCAATAAAAAACAACGTTCCAAATAACTATAGAAAACAATAGAAATCTATATTGTTTTTTTTTTCACCAGGGTTGGGATTTTTCCATCAATTGACATTCCGAGATCATCATCCACCACCATCACCACCACCACGCCCCTCCCCAAAATGCAGTTTGGTGGGACAACTATTTGTGGCCAAAAATTCCAGAATAAAGCAATAAAAACACAACCCCACAAGCACCCAAAAAAAAAAAAAAATGACGCCTCGCCAATGGCATGGTGGTGTTGAAGTACCCAACCAACGGCCCCGGATGCTAAAGTACCCCCTCCTCCTCATCATCCTCCACTCTCTTGGACAGGTCGAAATCCTAACCACGCGAGTCAATAGTCATGTTCGCCCCCGGGTCCACTATAGCTTACAGAGCGAGGGTGCAATGGTCTCTGGATTTCAAGGGGGCGAACACGAGGCTCGTTCCGCATGACCAGAATTGACTGATTCGTTGCACTGAAAGTCAACTGAACACGGGGATGACAAACACGAGTCTCCTGTCCTCTCATATCGATGGGGATTTGTCAGGTTGTGTTTGGAGGTGGGTGGGATGGACATGGAGACTTGGCCCTAGTCTGCAGGTTGGGACTCTACAGGTGACGGTCTTTGAAGCAAGAATAAGTTTGGATGTGAAGGAGTGCAGTGGAGGAATAGTAGTGTTGGACTGTAATCGAGTACATTGAATGAATTTGAGTACAAAGAGTTATTGAATACAAAATTTACAAAAATAATTGAGTGCAAATGTACTCAAAACGTATGAGCACACTCGTATTGAGAAACGAGTAAAAGAGTATGGAGTACAAAGAGTTATTTGAATACAAAATGTACAAATGTAATTGAATGCAAATGTACTTAAAACATACGAGTACAATGTACTCAGAGGGCGATTACAAGTACTTCTGCACATGAGCTTTAATTTGAATGAATTTTAGTAACGAGCAAAAGAGTACGGAGTACAAAGAGTGATTTGAATACAAAATGTACAAAAGTAATTGAGGGCAAGTGTACTTATAACGAATGAGTACAATGCACTCGATTACAAAAATGTACTCGGAGGGCGGTTACAAGTACTTCTGCACATGAGCTGTAATTTTAATGAATTTAAGTAATGAGTAAAAGAGTACGGAGTACAAAGAGTAATTTGAATATAAATTTACAAAAGTAATTGAGTGCAAGTGTACTCAAAACGTATGAGTACAGTGCACTCTGTTACAAAAATGTACTCGTAGAGGGCGATTACAAATGTACTCGTAATCAGTACTTCTGCACATGAGTACATATTTGTCCAAGTTTGATTACTAATTTCATATGACTACTGAGTACAATTCCACTTTCCACTGCAATCGTTAGTTTACTTATACTGTAGAGTACAATTCCACTGGACCACTGCAATCGTAATCAGTACTCCTACTCATGAGTACTCAACATTTTTCAGCTCACGGCACACTAAACTAGGCCTAAATTGTCGAGGCACACCGAATTTAAAATCAGAGTCATGAAATGTGGCTTAAATGGGGCTAAAATTTCTTCCAATATAGAACGAAATTCCTGTAAAAAATAATAGCATTCCTTTCAATACAACAGTGTCTTAAGAAAACTTTCGACTCATGGCACACATGAAATCCACACAAAAAAAAATACATATACTATAAAGATTTCAACTAAGAATGTTTATCGGTAAGATTTCCTCAAAGTTGTTCAAATTCTCTAGACATTTTAGCAATTCTCTTTAAATAATTCCGGTCCACCTGCCATTGGTATGCCAACATTGTCGAGACCAGACTCAACAATTTCTGTTCCTTCTACAGGACATGTCCACCGGTCAAGGTGTACACCGATGATAACGGTCATGTCGAAGTACTTGAAAAACCTCTTAAAAATTCCTTCGAAATTTTCTTCAACATTTTCTCGAGAACGAAACCCCAAAACTTGTCCCACGGAGGGAGAGAAGACACTTCGGTTACCACCGTTTCACGGCCAAATGTCCCCAGAAACGTCTTAGGGATACATTAGACGACATCTAGCATTTTTTTGTGCGTTGTTCTTGAAGGGAGGGAAGGTTCTCTTTGGAGGAATTTAATACCACCTCCTTGACGAAGCCTAGGTGCACCAGGAGGGATCAAACGGCGGTACCACTGCAGGGGACGGGTCTCCGGACAGCACCGGGCCAAATATTTTCGGGTAATATAGATTACGACACGGGTACTTAAAAGTGCTCATTAGCGTTAAAGCGAATAGCTGAGGCAACATAAACACAAAAAAAGTCTTTGCAAGGAGAGTCACCATCGAGGACCCTCCGTGGGCAATTCCTTAATTTCTAAAATTCCAGGTCTCAGCGCCACCTGGAATCTTCCTTCAAGAATGTTGTCTGAGTATAAAGTACTGCGATTGATTCATGGTGTCCCAGAATCTACTTGGGGGACACTCAAAAAGGACGTCCCCAAATTTTTTTCAAAAATTTACTTTCACCATCCCCCCCTCCCTTCTCCCTGATCACATGGTGTCCTCTTCATCCATTTTAGCCAATACCCCCTTCATAGACGTCCTTAACTTTTTTTTAAAGTAGGGTGTCCATAAAATTTTCTGGAACATACAAGGGCCCATCCTATAAATTTCCAAGCACTCGTCTCGCTACTAATTCCACGACATTTTTACAGATTTTTCTTATTAACGGAAATGTTCTGACCTCAAAGGGAAATTCCAGCATAAAATTGGTGTTTAACACAAATTTAGGCATAATTCCCGACTTTCCCGAGGTTTTAAGGGGGTTTGGTACCCTATGTATTTCAATGGTAACATTTGCACTTCACTCAATTTTCAAAATAAAAAAGTTTCAATAAAATTAAAAATGTATACACATTCTTTAAGACGTAT
>JAQGBW010003936.1:0-14996 GCA_034698625.1 Julus scanicus | reverse complement strand
TATTTTAAACAATTTTTATTTTTATTTAATCTCTTTTTGTTTGGCTTAAAGTGTGTTTCAAAATTTCACCCATTGATTGTGATAGGGTTGTGATCCCCCTTAATTAAACTGTATTATGCATTGCAAACCAATGCGGATCCCATTGCACTTTTTATAATCAACATCAAACGACGCAAGAAAAATGATACTTATGTCACAATACATAATTACATATCCACTGTAACTGATTTACATTTGAATGGTATGCTCTTTTTAAACAATTTTCAGTACAACAAAATTCAAGCAAAAAGAAGAATTGTAAAAAATCAACATTTGAGGTACACTCCTACCTCGCTTTATGGCCTAGATAGGTTCTGGAAACGCGAAAAACCGTAAAACGATACAATTATTTCTGCATTGTGATTTTCATTTTTTTCCCTTTTTAAACGAAGTGAACCCCATAATTTGTTTTATTGTTAGCCAAATCCGACCTTGTTTGTGAAAATTCGGGTTATTTTTAACATTTTTTGGCCATTTTCGTTAATTACAGCATTTTTGTTTGGACGTTATATCGAAATGTTGTGGGCCGTAATTCGAAAAAGTGTTATAATTAAAAAAGGGCGTTATAGCGTTAAGCCGTATAACGAGGTATAGGTGTAATTGCCTTTCTCAATATCAACTGGGTAAACTCACGGTTGCACAGTGGGCCATAACACCTTAAAAGTTGGCACCCAAAAACCATTTTCAATTCAATTTAACTTAATTACTTTTTTTGTAATATAAGTATAAACTCACTTTTTTTGAAGTTTAGCTTTAATAATGTATTTCTTCTATGGGATTTAAAGCTTCACGTGTGCACGTTTTTGTATTTCAAAGCATTTTTGTGGGGAGCAAATTTAAAAAATGCATTTTTTTTTCTCCTACTGATTTAGTATAATTTTCGGAAGTTTGTTCGAGAAAAAATTAGCAAATCAAAATTATCAGCAAGACCTCATCCAGGGTTCCCCCACAAATAAAATATTCAACATTCCTGACTTTTCCCTGACTTTTTCAGGTTTTAAAAATGATCAGCTCAAACTGCAGAAAACTTGTATTTTAATTGGAGAAAAATTGCATTCCCGAAAAATGCAATTTTGCAGCAGAAAACTTGAATTTTTACTACAGAAAAATCAGTTTTTTACTGTAGGAAAATCGGATTTTTATTCCCAAAAAATGCAATTTAATATATTTAATATATGGGCGTGCAACTATTTCTATAAAACTTTCTATATTATTCTCGCATAAAAAAATAACTTATAGGCTGCATAATAACTTGGTTACATTTTGGTGTGAATGGCCCCAAAATATGCACCTTTAGAGTCAGATGTATATAATTATAATTTATTAGATAATAATTAGTAAAACCCCCAAAAAATAATGTTCCCAACTTTTATGGTGTTTTGCCCTATATTACCACATTCAAATCATTTACAGTTACATTCATATCACTATTTTCAATTTACTTATTGTAGTTTTAACGACTGCACATGAAGAAAACATGTGGCTACAAGTTTTATATTTCGTGTTCACCCGACCAAAAGTCACAATTGTAATATTTTAACCAATATTTGTCTTGCAGAATTGCACAGTCAGCCCATTGTACATTGGGAGCAGGCATCTGGAGGATGGGTTCCACATGAAAAGGCAGTTTCTGGAGGCAATGATGTGAACGGCGAGAAAATCTACGTTGGTCGAGCTTTCTGCAGTGGTGATGTAATTCCTGGTAAAATCGTGCCTTCACATAGCACATGCTATGTTCCGTACGCCCAGAAGGAAAATCCTGTTCGAGAGTACCAGGTACTATGCACCACTCACGATGCTGAGCTTCAGTGGCTGCCAGCAACTGGTGGTCAAATTCCAACTGGAGCTATAGAGGGTGGCCGCACAGGCAGTGGAGAAAAATTATTCATTGGGAGAGCAATTCATCAGGGTTCCCAAGTAATTGGAAAGGTGCATCCTAGCCACAAAGTCCTCTACATTCCATTTGCAGGGAATGAAGTTTCTATTCCCTCCTATGAAGTGCTTTGTGTTAAAAGTGTTGCTTTTTAACAACATAGCTTGCAACCACTAGAAACTATGTTTGCTCACATCCAGAGTGAAACAAAATGTTCTGTATCATATATAGGGTGTCCACCAAATTTGCTAGACATATTAAAATCATATTTCAAAAATAATTACAATTTTTTTTTGAAACATTGAATCTTAAAATTTTGCAGATAATTTGAAAAAAATGCTTTTTATAGAAGATTTTTCTAATTATCTGAAATGTCCCAACGTGAACAAGGAATTACAGCATAAACTTGGGTCTAACACGAATTTCAAGCATAATTCTCAACTTTTCCGAGGTGCTAACAAAACAATTCAATCACATTTCCCGCTTTTCAAGGCGACTGAACACCCTGCATATGATACATCAATCATAAAATATTTTTAAGCAATCTTAAGACAATCATTGAAATGGTTGGAAATTTTATCAATAAAGATTATTTAAAAATGAACTATGGCTGTATTTCAGTGTAATTGTGGATATATAAAAATTTAAAAAAACTAATTTAGCAAACTAGAAAATACTCAACCGTTCTCATGGCATGAACAGAATCAACTGAAAAAAATGCACACTTTCATAAGACATTCAAGTAAATAACCATAAATAAAAACATCAATGTGTTTGTTGCACCTTAACATTCTCCAGCAGAATACAGGTTTTGGTTAATGTTGGGCTACATTCAGCACTGTAATACATTGTGTTCCTTCAAAATGTTATGCATACAATAAATGTCCACATTCAACTGCTACATAGAAGACAGCAGGTACTACAACTTTTTCAGGATACTTTAAAAGAAAGGTGAGCACTTGCATGTAATGATAAGCATGTTTGTTAAATTTTGGAAGCTATTATTAAATTACAATTGCAGTTAACATTTAAGTTTAATTATAAATTATTACCAATATATTTTATAAATCTCCATTTAATTAAAACCGCTTATGGATCAAAGCCCACCAGACAGCCTGGTATGATTTTGTACTGCCTATCAAGATTTCATCTTTTTTCCATGTGGATCGTACCTTGTTCAAGGATATTGTTCAAATGTTATCTGGGGATATGCAAAAGAAAGACACAGCCATGAGACCAGCTATTCCATGTGATAAACGTGTAGCCATAGGGATGTACACTTTGTCATCCTGTAGTGGATACAAAGGAATTGCTGTACTGTTTGGTGTAGGCAAAACAACAATACATGAATGTTTTCATGAATTCTTTGCTGCTGTTGATAACGTGATTTTACCACAGTACATTAAATGGCCTTCCACTAAAGAAAAACTAAAGACAAAAGCAGCTGAATTTAAAAGATTGTGGCAATTTCCTATAGTAGTTGCTGCAGTTGATGGGTGTCATTTCCTATGATCCCCACCTCGTGAGGATGCCACAGACTATTACAACTACAAAGGTAATTTCAGAAATTATTATTGAATAATACTTAAATGGTCTTCTTTAGTAAAATAATTAAAGACATGCAATTTTAATAGGTTGGTATTCCATTTCATCTGTAGCATTTTGTGATGCAAAAGGATTGATATTGTATGCCCGAAGTGGTTATCCTGGAAAGGCTGCAGACTCTGCAATTTTAAAGGGCTGGCCAATTTACAAAATAATCACAAATGGGAAACTTCTTTTTGCAAGCAATGTATCTATTCAAGATGTTTCTATTCCTTATTTAATACTAGGTGGCAGTGGATTTTCCCCTGAGAACTGGATTATGAAGCTAAGTCGTGCAAGATGTGTCATTGAAAATGCATTTGGTAGGATTAAAAGTCAATGGAGGAGGATGCTTAAAAGAATGGAAGTTAATATTGATACTGTAACAAGCATTACAAGAAGGAGAGTGAGAGTGTACAGCTAGTACATTCAAACTTTATACGTTTGGGATGGCAAAGCTGAACCGTAATGGAGGTCTACATTACGTAAAGCGCCCTCTGTGGTAGTTTTAGGCATTTTGCTGGGGAACAGGTTAAAAACGTGTCATTGAGTTACACATATTTTTTTCATTTTTTAAAAGGATTTTTAAGCATTGTGACGTGGAATTGTTTTGTTTTATGTTGTAAATATAACTTTATCAATGTCGACTCCATGTCATAGTATCCCTAAAAACTCCATTATTAGAAAGAAATTGTGATTTAAAATACCAATTATGAGTAAATGGCAGATTCTAATAGAATTGTTTAGGGAACTTAATTACTACTAGTTGGAAAAACGTGAAAGTCACAGGAACCAACAATACTTCGATTGTACATTCATAAAATATTATCGTAAAATATAAACATGTTAAAAGTAGTAAATGTTAATAAGAAAATGCATGAATTAAACGAAAAGAGTAAAGGCTGTTCCTTTAGCACAACAGTAAGTTGTTGGATTAAAATACAATAGAATTCGTCGAATTATTGCGTCATCAACACAACCGCATGCACATTTTCTCTTTGCACAAAAGCAGTCGCACAGTTATGACTACGCACACGCAGTAGGTTTTTAAACTATCGATGAAAATCCTATGTGAATTTTAAATTTTCACTGAGCACTTTGTTGTATTGTTTGTCTGTGTGCGACTTCCAGTTTGTCCAGAATAGGGAAATCTACAACCCCGTACAAAAATGATGTGCAGAAAATGACTAGAAAAATATCCCAGTGCATTTTTTGCAGAAACTATTATGCAAAAAATTGATACAATTCTGGCAATTTGTATTCTCAGAAAATGGTCTGCATTTAGTGGTGCCGGAACTTACATTTAGGAGGTATGGCAAAAATCAGTTGACCAAAACTTACTTAGTTGTCTATCATCTTGTTTAATAAACTAAGGATTTATCAATTTACAAGCAAACATTTATGTTATAGGAACATTACAGATTTCAATCATTTAAAAAAATTGCTTAAAAACATAAAAGCGAACAAAAAATATTTTTGGCTAATAATTTGTAAAAAAGTTGGTATGGCAGCTGCCATACCTGCCATACTGGTTCTGGTGCCACTGTCTGCATTCAACTAAATCTCTGCAGTATTCTAAAGATTCTTTAATCTTGCAGAAATACTCTAAACTAAATAACCAGTCTAATCTAATTAACTCCTCTGATCTAATAACCCCTTTAATCTAATAACCCCTCTAAACCAATAAACCCTCTAAACTAATAAACCCTCTTAAACTAATAAACCCCCTTTAACCTAATAAAACCCTCTAATCACATTCACATCACATAATTTTAAATAAATATGAGCATTTATAACCTTAATGGTAATGAAGTCCCAGTATTAGCAAACCATGACTTTCTTTTTTAATGCTTCAATTATAAGTAGTATGGGTGGCTGAGTGGGTAAAAGCGTTTGGCTGGTATTTGCAAGTTTCCAGGTTTGCATCCCTCTGAGAACGAGTTTTATAAACATACAGTGTTTCAGCGCTATGTTGCTAAACGTTAGGGGCATGTAGAATGGGTTCATACAAGCCATTTATGCTGATGTACCCATAGGCGGAAATGCCATGTTAGGGTGCTGGAGGCTGTACTAGCCATTCTCATGATGGCCATTGCATGCCACATACCATGTTCATGTTTCATTTCATTTCATTTGGAGCGATATACCTTTGCAGAGCTTGCAGATATGCATCTTGTGTACAGAGGAGCACGTGGGAATGCAAGGCAAGCTGCAAGAATGTACCAGGAGAGGTTTCCTGCATGGATACACCCATGTAATGCCACGTTTGTTGCAATTAAACGGCGCCTGCGAGAACGTGGAATGCTTCAGAACAGGAAAGCTGATGGTGGTTCGAGAAGTGAACGAACCCCTACGTTCGAAGAAGATGATCTAAAACGGGTGGCCAACCATCCGTCAACCAGTACACATGCCATTGCACATACTGTGGGTGCCAACCACTCAACAGTTTGGCAGGTCCTGAACAAGCAATTGCTACAACCCCCACCACGAACAGAGGGTTTAAGTTATGGGTCCAGCCAACTTTCCTCTACGTGTGCAGTACTGTCAGTGGTACATGGACTGCATTCATCATGATTCTCATTTTGGCATGCCCATTTTGTTCAGCGATGAGGCTTGCTTCACAAAAGATGGCCTCTTTAACAATCACAACAGTCACATATGGGATGATGCAAACCCACATGCCATGCATATCAGGGTACATCAGGAGCAGTTCTCTGTCAATGTGTGGGCTAGCATTGTTGTTGACCAGCTGATTTGTCCTTAAATGCTGCCACTGCACCTGAAAGATAACATTTACCATTAGTTCCTGCAGCATGTGCTCCCTGACCTCTAGAAGGGTGTTCCACTCATCGTGCAGCAGACAATTTAGCTTAAGCATGACGGTGCACCTGCTCATTTCGCACATGCAGTGCGGTCATGGCTAAATGATACATTCCCCGGCCGCCTGATTTAATTTCCTGATTTGACACCATTAGACTTTCTCTTGTTTGGGCCATGTCAAGAGCCTTGTCTATGAAACACCTGTAGAGACTGTGGAGGACTTAATCACCCGGATATCAGTTGCCTGTGAATTTGTGCAGCAAACTCCTGGCATTTTTGTGTGGGTTAGGCAGAACATTATCTGTCAGTGCACCGCATGCATTAATGCTGGAGGCCATTACATTGTACAGCTGTTATGAATGGATATCTGTTCTCCTGCTTCAATAAACAGAATAAACATCAGAAATGGCTTGTACTTGCTTATCATCCAATCACAAATTAAAACACATCGGGTCCAAAATTAGACTGCATTGATGTTTGGTGGCCTTCAGCACCCTAACCGGGCAATTCTGCCTATAGGTAAATTAACATAAATGGCTTGTATGGACCTATTCTACATGCCCACAACGTTCGGCAACATAGTGCTGAAACACCCTGTATATTCTGCAGAAATGCAGCATAATAGATTGTGCAGAAATGGCTTGCAAAATTAGACACCATAATTCTGAAACATGATTTTCTGCAGAGGTTTAGGATGCTGAATTCTGAGTCATTTTTTGCATGGGACGCTATTATAATATAGATAATCTGTAGCATTACAGTCACATGCATTTATATAAAGATGCATGTTCTGGTTTTGATCTCGTGCACATGCTGTTCAAAATCTCGTGCAAATGCAGTTCTTTACCTCGTTCTACTTTGTAATTCCATCGTTCTTGTTTTGGAATGTTTTTGGCAATTATAATGCTTCTCTAGTTTAGTTTAATTCTTTTTTTATTTCTTGATGTTTAAAATATATTGTTCACATGTAACTTATTTAAATTCCGATTATATAGAAGTTCCATCCAAAATTATTAACCCGGACGTGATAAAGAACTGCTTGTGCATGAGATTTAGAACAGCATGCGCACGAGACTGACATGTTCTGATCATCATGTATACCACCCTCCATGTTTTCATTAAATGCTGGGGAAGAGTAGTGTGGTCAAGGCCATATATAAGGGGGATATTGGGGATAGACCCCTCAAAATCCGATAAATGTCACAAATTTCAACCCAACTCATTCGCACGGACGCCATTGCTAGAATTGTATAAATACAGTTTTACTGATGCCAAATTGAAAATCACAGCCGCCATTTTGCTACTCTTATTTATGTAGATAACCCATAAACGCTAATAGGGATTAAGCTATAAGTGGCTTAGTAGTATGCCACTACTAATTATATCGAAATTTCAAATTTCCCATGCCGGAATGCGACGCCAAACTAAGCATTTTGTTGTATCGTTTGTCGGTGTGCGACGTCCAGCTTGTCCAGAAAAGGGAGATCTACTACCCTTACCAAAATATCGATGTATCTTTAAAGTTCCAAATAGGTTTTAAAGTAGGTATTTTTGGGGTTTCATAAAGGTATCTTCACAGGTATCTTTAAGGTCTGATCAGGCCTAATAAGGCTCTAACAGCCTAGGCCAAAAAAATGCCTCTATTAATGTTAAACTTATGAGCTGCAATGTTTCAAATTGTTGTTCAGATTTTGTACAAAAGTGCATAAACAAGCCAGCTATGTGCTCGTTTTTTTATATAAAATTTGAACAAAACTTTAAAAAATCTGAGTACATACAAGATTTGCCCTCTAATAAAACTGCTTGTAAAGCAATGATGGTCCCATTCAAGGGACGTCACAAGGATAAAAAGTGCATGCCAATGAAACCAGTCGAATGGGGATATAAACTGTGGGCTCGATCTGGACTATCTGGATACATCTACAAAGTAGAATTTGTTAGAGGACCCGACAATCGTTATAATCTGTTCACCTCAATTGAACTGATGCACACTTCGATCAAACAGAATACATGGCTGCCCACTTGCAAGTGAGAAGATGCTAAAGAAAAAAGGTAGAAAAGCCTATGATTATACAGTTGAAAAAACTTCAAACATCTTGGTTTGCAGTTGGTATGACAACCGTGTTGTGACAGTGGCCAGTAACTATGCAGATGTCTTGCCAGAATCCATTTGCACTCAAAGAAATAAGGCTGGGTGCCATGAAGTAGAGCACCAAATATAATCAAGCAGTACAATGTGATGATGGGAGGAACAAATTTGAGCAACATGTTTCTGTCACTTTATTGAACTAAACTAAAGACAAAAAATGGTACCTGCATTGACATCGCTATTATATATTCTTGAATTATATACAAATCCATTTAAGGGTCAATGAAACTAATTTTAAGCAGGCAATAAACTTTCACTTCTTGGATCATTTGCTAAGGATACAGAAAGTGATAATGATAACTCATTGGACGATGAACCACAACAGAAGAAAAGAAAATTCATCTAAGGTGTGTTACCCACTCCCCCTGTTAATTTTAAATATAAAGGTTACCTCCAATTGGGGGAAT
Source organism: Julus scanicus (assembly GCA_034698625.1). Taxonomy (NCBI): domain Eukaryota; kingdom Metazoa; phylum Arthropoda; class Diplopoda; order Julida; family Julidae; genus Julus; species Julus scanicus. The sequence goes on along the minus strand of JAQGBW010003936.1, from coordinate 6,124 downwards.
GACTATGTAACGCTAATTTTTAGGAATTTAGGAAACAGTTAAGGGTTGCGTACCCTGGGCTTCAATCCTCTAGAAGCGCTATGGGTTTCTGTTTCATTCGTGGAGGTACTAGACAAGTGGTTTTTTATGATGTAAAGTAATCAGGCAAAACAGTGTACCATTACACCAGTGTTTATTCAAGCAAATCACAATGATAACATGAGTTAACACACTTTAAAAGGGCCTCAAGCGGACACCGGAGCAATTTTGCTCAACAATTCTTTACTTCACTAAACATCCTAGCTACAATACATAAAATGGAGGGATCCCTAAATCTCTTGATGATGGGCACCATGCCACTGGCTTAGTCTGTTGGCCTACACTGAGAATACTAGAGCCATGCTTACCAATGTGGTTTCCTTCCTGAGGTCTGAAAAACTCAAAGGATCTGCACTCCTTTGTTATAAGGCCGTAGCAGATAATTTTTGTCTTGTTGATACCAGTACGAGAATAGACTTCATAATGCTTCATTGGTATGATGTTATTGTAAATTATGATTGGTGCCTTAGGGCCATACCCTTGGGACCTAATCCTTTAAAAACACATGCTTGGTATGCTTCAGGTCACACCGTTACAATTGCCATTGACGTGGTGCGTCAATCCTTCATGGGGCCTTTCAAAGCAGCACACTTTAATGGTGTTGTTTTGCCAGCACTCCTGGTGCCAAACGTGGCCATGATGGTGTTTTGTCCATCACGGACCGGTTTGACAACGTTCCTGCTGAGAGTGATGCAGAGCTTCTTCATTCAATGCTATGTAGCCCGGACCTGGATGACCAACCGGAAAAACCTGTTAATCTTCTTCAAGATGTTTGGGACCCTTAGGTACAGAGGGGTGGTTATTACCCCACCAAGGTACATCACTAATACCGAAACCCGCCACCACCGGTTTGCATCCTTGCTGAGCCCGGGGACTTTAGCAGTCTCCTTCCTTCACCGGCGTCTCCGGCAGACACTCCATCTCCTTCTCCCAGGCTGGAACCAGCAGGGATCCCGTCTCCTCCGGTGAGTCCAGGGCCTGTTCCTGTCTTCTCTCCTCCGCCAGTCCTGCCACCACTTTTCAAATGCTGCACCGTTGCTTCTCCATTGGCCAGTCCTCTATTCCGTGCCAGCCAATCAGACAACCCAATTAGTGATAGTCCGGAGAGTTCTGAAGTGTTTACTTTGGACTAAATGGATATTTCTGGACATACTCTGACTCAAGTGCAGTTTTCGCATGTGTTGTTTGTTTATGCCATTCCATGTATCTTTCCATTATTCTTCAATAAAATGTTCGGATTGTCACAGTAGTGTATTTTTGCAATGGAAGCCGAAACAACATTGGAAGAAAGTTAGTTGGCAATTGCCCACCATCAGCATGGAAAATCTATCAGAGAAATTGCGGAGATAATTCAAAGAGGTTCTTCAGCCATCCAACATATTATCAAAATCCATCGGATCAGTAATGAAGCAAAGAAAAGCCCCAGCAAAATAGTCACTGCTGCAGATAAGCATAAGATTATTCAACAAGTAAGGCATAACCCTTGAATAAGTGCTCTAAAACTTACTGCTGAGGTTGAAAAACACTTGCAAATATCTGTTATACCTGAGATTGCGGAATGTGCTCAGAAAAATTAACTTCAATAGCAAAGTGGCCAAGAACAAGCCGTTCATCACTAAAAGGAATCAAAAAATTAGATTGCAGTTTGCAGAAGAACACACTCAAAAGGCTCCTGAGTTTAGGAATAATGTGGTATTTACTGATGAAAGTAAATTTAACATCTTTAAATCAGATGGACACAGTTATGTATGGAGAAGAACTGAAAAAACAAAATCTTAAGCCTGCAGTCAAATTTGGAGGTGGTGGGCTAATGGTTTGGGGCTGCATGAGTGCAGCTGGACCTGAAAATCTTAATCATATCTAAGCACATGTACCTTGATATATTGCAACAGAATTTTTAGTCAAGTTCAAAAAATTGAATATTAAAGATGTGTTTATGCTGTATCAAGACAACGATCCAAACATACCCTCTCATATTGTGAAGGAGTGGTGCCTATACAACTGCCCCAAATTGCTTAAAACACCAGCTCAGTCAGCAGACCTAAATGTGATTAAAATCCTTAAGGCCAAACTGGATTTGGAAATCAAAAAAAGCATTCAATTGCCAACAAAGAAGATTTGAAAAAAGCCATGCAAGAGGAGGGGACAAGATGAGTCCTGATTTCCAAAAAAAACATGTGGAATTTTACCCCAAACGCCAACAGGATGTGAGACGCCAGAAAGGTTTGCCAACCAAGTATTAATTTGCAAAGAATTCAATGGCTTAGTACTTTTATTACTCAATACAAAACTGTATCATTTTCACTTTGACCTAAACTTGCTGTATCATTTTCGTTTTGACATGGATTTCTTTAAATATTTTTTATTCTTTTAATCAATTGTAGGCATTGCTGGTATTCATCTAAATGGTATTTTCTTGTAAAAATAGATTTTCCCTTGTGTATGCAGTTGTTAAATGCAGGTGTATCATTTTCCTGTGATTTTCATGGGGTACTAACCAGTTTTATTTACTCCAGTACAATAATAGCCTGAATTAAAGTATCATACTACAAATTACTTGAACTGCCGAGTTAAAACTTAATACACATTCTGAAAACTTCAGCTTGCATTTAAGGGAGGCAAATTACAAAAACTATATTCTCTATCACATTTTTGTTGCTGCCATCACACAAACAGGCAGCATTTTACTCCCTTTGTTCAATAACTAAATGCATGATCTAGTGAAGTTTATTGATGATGGAAGCAAAGGTATTGTTTCCTGTACATGTATTTTGGATTTTGTGGCTGATAATTACTCAGAAGAAAAAATCTAAAAAATATTTTGGAATGTTGTTACAAACATTTCACCAGTTGGATTCAGGAAGAAGCAAGCTACACCCAGGGGATCCTGGGTATTATGAAGGAAAAGTGCTGAAAATAGCAAGTAATTTATATTTTTTAATAAATTACTATAAATGAGCATTGCATTTCATAGTTGAAACTGGTATAATTACCATTAATATATTCTGCTAAAAAATCAGATATTTGAGCATGCAGAGAAAAATATATTTCCCCATTGACTAAAAACTAACAGTGTTTGCATTGTTTATTTGAACAAAAGAATTAAACGGCAACTATTCATTTGATGGTGGCAATGAAAATGTGAAAGACAACAACCTGCTTTTGCAATAAGAAGCATAAGTTAACCGTCATATTCTCAATATTTTTAACAGTAGTTTTTACAGGTCTAATTAACGCCTTAAATAATTTTAAACATTGGGAGCATGTATGTTACTTCTAATACTTGGTATATAATACTGAGCACACATGAGACCTAATTATACATGTTTCACAAATCTGAGTAAAATAGAACATTATAACATTTTACATAGTCAATGGAAGAGTTGCACTGATTTGCACAAGAAAACAGTACATGATGTGATAGTTTTGATTCTTGCATCCTGTGACCTTCACTGTTTGCTATGGGAGGATGCTGCATGCCTGGCCTAAAGCGTAAGCATCAGTCCTTGTTCAGAGAAGCACGGCAGCGAATGTGTTCTTACCATGTTCTGACATTTATTCTTAAGTTGCACCATTTGACATTAAAATAACTCGTAACATGGTGGCAGAGGTGGGATCCATTCAACTGTGGATCTCAAATTAACTTACTGAACCAGAACTTAAGAAAAGTGCCCAACTACAATGAAGGGTTCTCAATAAGCTGAAAAGACGACCGGAGACAGTAGGCCAATCGAAAAAAAGTTCCATTGACTCCACAAAGAAGCATGGTGCAATCTGTGATGAGAGCAACATTCAAGGAACCAAATAAATAAATTGAAGACTTTTTGTCTGGTTTTGAGAGAATTAGTACTGCCAATGAATGGGATGATGCCAAGATGGCTAAGACAAAAAGGCTATTCAGGCAGAAGATGAGCCCTATAGATAAGCGAATGCACAAAAGCTGTTAAATGCAAAGATGGAGGACAAGGCAGGAATCCCCCACTAATAAAATTTTCAACTTCCCTGACTTTTCCCGGTTTTGAAGCCCTTGCCAACTTAGCAAACAAAAAATGTAAAAAACATTACACATGTCAAAGCAAAGAAAGCTACATTCATTGATTATATATAATTAAATAAGTGAGAACAAAACAGTGCCATAAAAAACGGCAAAGTTATTTTTTTTTAAATTCACAATTTCATTATTGATTTCTTTGACAGAAGTGCTCATTTCAATTGAAAGCTCTATTTTCTTTGCTTTCGGTCGTGAGGTTTTTTTGCTGTTTTCAATGTCAACTGCTTCTCTTCTTCTAATGCAGCTCAGTAACGACCCAGTGCTAATTTTACAGTTCAGCATATCTTTTGATATTTCAATGGAAAAAATTATGCCTTTTGCCAAGATTGAATCGTTGATTTGGCGCTGGGCAACAATTGATGAATCTTTTAAATTTTCAACAAGTAACTCCTTGTTAATTGAAAATCTACTTTTCATGTAGCATTCTGCTCAACAGAAGCACAATATGTCAAAAACTGTTGCTTTGTATTGTCAGCAACAGAAGCTGTAATGATGTTTTTGTTAAACAAAGCTTCCAGGGTCAAATTCATGCTAGTTGTGCTATACTGTGGTTGGTCACGGATCAGCATTGGACTTATGCATGATATTGAACTAACAAGCAAAAGTTTCAAAGGGCTTCTTTCAATTAGTTTTTTAGTAGTTGCTACAAGAAATGTGTTGCATTCTATTTTAAATTGTATTTTTAAAAGACTGCTAATGCTACTGCAAGCCAAAAGCTTTCGACAGGCAAACCCAATATCCAAATCTCTCCAAGAGAACCAGTTATCTTTTGATGAAATGTCAATTTTAATAAGTTTTGATGTTGTGTCTGCATCTTTCATAAGAGCTGGCTTGATAAATTTTGACTGCAGTGAACGAAGAAGGTGAGTAAGCCATTCAAACAAGGAGGGAGCCATTGGTTTTGATGTTTAAAACTTTACTAGAAATGGCTCCAGTTCTTCTGCAATATACCTAAAAAACTAACTTAGAGACAGTAAGCCTATCCTCACAAGCTGCTTTCACATTTTTTGCAGAAACTCCTACAGATTTCAGATTTTCTCCATATTTCTTAATGTATTTTTTTACATTTGGGAAAACATGAATGGCTCTCGCTGCACACTTTGAATTTTCCACTAATCTTGTTGGGCAGAATTTGAGGGGAAACATTTCACCTTCACTGCATTCAATGTAATCTGCATGTCGAGCTGGGGAGTTGTTGAATAAGTAATACAGTCCTCTTAGTATGTCAATAACATTCCAGCCAGATGCTGTGTCCAAACTGCAGTGAACCATGAACAACATGTAACCCACAGCTTTCCAGATCAAGCAGCTGGGGGCTTTCTGGATCTTCAAAGAGCTTGTTAAGAAATTTGAAATTCACATTTGGCCCATCCATGAAAACTTGAAGCATTTTACACAGCAGAAGTGATGCTATACCTTCTTTAAATTTCCTTAACAAGTCCTTAGCAGTAGAATGGCCAAGAAATGTTTAGCGTAAGTATTGCACCTCTACGCAATGTGAACTCTTGTTCCAAAATCACACCGAAATATCCATTTGGCCACATTGTGCAATTTTATTTAAGGCTTTATCAAAGCAAACTACATAAGCGTCCGATTGCAAAATTAAAAGAACCAATTGTTGTTCGAAATATGGAGCCAAACCATGAACAGCAACATAAGCTGCTTTGTTGTAGCCAAGCTTAAAATTCTTGGCAATTTTGCTATCCGGAAACATTTGTTGAAACAAATTACCAGCATTTGTTGAAACAAATTACCAGCATTTGTTGAAACAAATTACCAGCATTTGTTGAAAAAAATTACCAGCATTTGTTGAAACAAATTACCAGCATTTGTTGAAAAAAATTACCAGCATTTGTTGAAACAAATTACCAGCATTTGTTGAAACAAATTACCAGCATTTGTTGAAACAAATTACCAACATTTGTTGAAACAAATTACCAACATTTGTTGAAACAAATTACCAACATTTGTTGAAACAAATTACCAACATTTGTT
>JAQGBW010003935.1:0-14998 GCA_034698625.1 Julus scanicus | reverse complement strand
CGCATTTGAGTCACTTCGAACTTAGTCCTAGAAAGGACAAGGGACAAGTCCTAGCGAAGCTAGGGTTAAATTAGGTTCTAAAAGGGTAGATTAATGTGGATCGCTACAAACTAACAATTTTTTATGAAACATTTTTTTCCTGAGGAATTTCTTTATCCCCGATGAGCCATGAAATTAATACTTTGTGGATGTCATTAATAATTGTACAACAATTTAGTTTATAGATTAGTTTAATTCGGGGGTTAAAACCGTTGGCCCTTCACCCCCCACCCCAATAAGACATTTATAATTAATAATTTTGTATACAGACCTTGTGTAAAAATATATTATTTAAAATTATTCATACCATTTCATCCATTTATTAAGTAGATTTGTCTGTGCTGTAATTCGGCCAGATCCTGATCAAAAACGCTATATATACATTTTCACGAAAAAAGGAAGTCTAGTGTTTGCAGAATTATAAACTGTGTTTCCAATCGGGAATTTGTTAAACATGTTTTCATCGTCCATTACATACAGTAAAACATAGTCCATAAAAGACCTTGGATAGGATTGATTTCCAAATTGAGGTCACTCTCAACGCGGAACTCTCAAGTAACTTTATTTTGTATTAATTCGAAGGCAACTTCTGAAGAACTGAAATTAAAAGGAAATTTCCTGAACATATTTTTCGGGGAAATGGCATTTAGAAATTATGAAGTCTGTTTATCAGTTATATTTTTCATGAAATCATGGTGGTTTCTCATGAAATCTTCCACATGATAAATGTGAGGACAAATATAATATGCCACTAAGAGATTGTCAAATTGTTTTTGCAACAACTTAATAAGAGGAATTTTTATTTTGTTTTTTATTAAGTTGGAAATCGCTGTTTAACTTTAGCATCCATTTTGTAATTTATTGTGATGTAGAAGCAATGTATGTGAAAAGATTATATTTACTTACTACGGTAGCTTTTTTTAAACATATTATCAATTTTGTTAAAGATACCATTAAATAATATTTACAATTATACAAAAATAACATTAAAAATAGATGTACTGTAACAATAAAAAGTAAAAAACATAATATTTAATTTCATAAAAGTTATACCGGTTGTATTAAGAAAAACAAAACATTTTTAAAAAATTATTTATACATACTTGTAAAAAGATGGTCATCTTTGCTGTACCTAACATAAGATTACACTTTTTATCAAAGTGGTCAACTTTTGGTTTAAGATAAAATAACACCTATCTCGTTTTCTGAAAAGCCAACTTTATTTAAGTGTTATTCGGGTTCAAAAAATACTTCATGTATTTTCCGTGCGATTTCATACTCTTTATTTACAATTGCCCTTTCGTAAATATCCTGGCAATATAACTGAATCCACAATTGCACTTTGTTTTCGGCGTTTAGGAATTTAGTAAGTTTTAAAAGGGATTCAAAATCACCTATACCAATTGCATTTAGAATGTATTTGATATACTCTACCATGGTCGAAATTCTCCCCTTGAAATCCTCATTTAAGTACCCTCTTGATGTTGAATCATCGTGATACAAAATTCGTTCAAAATAATTTTGCTCAAACGCTTCTTTCAGTATTTTATAATTATTTGTTTGAAGAATTTTCCTTTGTTGTTCATCGGTTGCAAAATCAAACCAGATCAAGAACTCTTCCATATTCCCCACTTTTTTATAATTCATTGTTTCACTACAATAATTAACAGAATTTTCATCGTGATATATACCGATACATCTCGGAAGCTGTAGCGATTTTGATATACAAACTCGCAATGTACAAGTGTAATAAAAGAAGGACCAAGGATAGCCATTGTCAACCATACGTGGATATTTCTCCAACATTTCAACAAACTTTTTCCATTTTGTGTTTGGCGAGATTTCATTTTCTGATCCGGAGTAACATTCAGAGTCCTGCCTGTCAAATTGTTGGCCATCCGCGATATTATCCTCTGATTTTTTAAACTTTAGCAGTGATTTTTCCCAGTGAACCTCACCATCACTTACATTATGAATCAATTTAACCCAAAACAGATCTGATTTATGGAAATCATAGTTTGTTTTTCTTGGAAGGGAGACAAAAGTACTTCAACAGTGTTTGGAATCGTTCCTTTTCTTCTACACTAATACATGCTGAAATGTGGTATGTTTGTTGTTGAGAAACTATTTTTTTGCAAAAGTCTAAATAATGACTAAATTGAAGTCCCGAATTTATCATTTTTAAAATCAATTTTGTGATTATCAGCAATTCTATACAGAGATACCAACTTTTTGGCATCTTTCTCCAATATAGCACTCGTGTATGAATTTACAAAGTCCACTGCAAATAATATTAAATTTTTGTGACCATCGTTTATGTTACGAATAAGTTTCTTAAACGAGCATAAATCATCATTGAACAGTTCACAAATATAAAACCTGAAATATTCCATCACTATCAACTCTCCTTGTTTTGATTCAAGAAGTTCGAGAAAATATCTCACCCATTCGTGTTTCTTATTTATTATCGCCCTTTCAAATGCAATTTTGTAAGGTAATTTACTCCATATTTCCACCTGATTATCAAAGCTTAGTAATCTGGTCAGAAAAGCTAACTTACGAAAATAACCAATCTCTACCGCACTTAAAATGCAACTATAATACTCGTTAAGTGACATAATTTTAGTTTGAAACTCTGCCGTGAAACCGTAACTTTTAAAGTTATCAAAATCTGTAATATCACCGTTTTTGTAACCTACTGGGGAGTCTGAAATATTTAAGATGTTAAAAAGGATTTTTAAGTTGTCACTTTTAAAGGCATCTTTTAGTATTTTACATTCGTTCGCTTCTAAAATGCTTTCTTTGTTTTGATTGGCCGCACTGGTTAATTTTGAAATCTCACATAAAAGACTAACTGCTTTTTGTTTCGTGGAATGACCCTTCAACTCTCGAAGGTGTCCAATCAACCTTTTGGTTTCAGTAACCGAATTTTTCCAACTTTGGGAATAGTTTTCCATTTCGGTATCACCAAATTCAACTCCCTGTTTTCTAGCCGCTAAGAATTGCATCAAATCATTGTCCATGTAATACAATGTTTCCTTGTCCAAGACAATTCCATCATCCTTATCCTCATTCAAGATGGTGTTCAAAGAAGACAAGGTGTCTTCTGTGTTTATGGTGCTGGTGAAGACGAAGACAATGTTTTTGAAGCAGTCTTCGGGTAAATGATTGAGGAGTTCTTTGATGACATTTAAGTTCTTGTCATTTGGCTTGAGCAAGATGCAGATGCCATGGATTTCATCCAAATCCAACAAAATCGGTGATATGTTTTCAAAATTGTTGTCATGCTCCATATCTTTACAGTCATCCATTCCTGGAGAACTAAGAAGTCGAATGTAAGATTCTTCCGTACTAAATACATGCGCGAAGTATTTTTGCATTTGGTTGGTTGATTGTTGTTCAATGCCAGTATTACTGCCATGGTTGTCTATTTCTACGTCATTCGGTATCAGATATTTGGTTTCATTGTTGATGGCATCCTCCAGTGTTGGGAATATTAGATAATTGTAAATTCCGTTTATCCAAGTCGACTTCACAACATCCGTATCTCCGACAAGTAATACGTTTACTGTTTTGTAATTTGCGAGCGGGTTTAATTCTCCCAATATTTTGGACAAAAATTCATAGTCATTAAATGCCAAAAATGCGAAACCGTGATTAGGGTCATCACACTTGTACATTAAAGAGTACACTGAAGACTCACCACAAATGCAGTAAACGTTATCATTGAAACCATATTCCAGAATTGATTTGCACAAACTGCACTGCCATTTGTGAATTGCGTTTTTGCAAATATTTACATATGATCCTGGACATTTAGTTTCAAGAAATACAGTCATTTTTGGTAGTTTATATGGTGTCGATGGGACACCATGTGGGAGAGTGGTCATTTTTTTTGCAGAATCGGCTACTAACTCGGCCGAAATTCTGCTCCGAATCCTCCAATTAAAAAAATCATTCCTGTGGATAAAAGAAGGCATATTAATTTTAAAAAATTAAACTTAAGGACTATACTATTAATTTGTCTTTAATTTATGATTCTTACAACAGTGCGAGTCTTATTAAATCCATATTAACTCACTGAAACCCCATCTCACAAACTATAGGTGTGTCCTAATAAAATTAAGTGTACTGATTTTATATTTAAGTATTTTTAATAAAGTCATGGTCCCCTCAAGGGAGAGGTCACACATTTCAACCCATAATTAAGGAAAGATGAGATAAGTATCAAGTTTTTGAACTTAGGGCACACTAAATGACGTCACCATACGCTTTTTAAACTAATTTTTCTTTAATTTTCACAATGAATTAATGAAAAATCATACTTGAATAAAATTATATGCTTAATTACAGTGTCGTCTAGAGGATATCTGGCACCCATGGCAAAAAAAACCACCCAAACTGGCTCCCCTCCTTTGTAAAGTTCAACAATAATGAAACTAATATACATATGTATTATCCAAGAAATCCATTTTAATACTTTGGGCACCCCTTTGAATAGTATTAATAACCCTTGATAATTATTGTACCATTTAAACAAAATTCATCACCATCATTATCTCGACAGTATTTCAAAGCTTTTTACAGCCCTAAAAATCAAATTTCATGATAGTGGTAACTCCTTAAACTTTGGTAACAAACTATAAAAAAATATCTGGAATTTCATGAAATTTTTTATCGCAAACGGAACTTTCCAGGCACACCATTGAAAATGTGATCAGTACAGTTGCCAAGTAGCAGTATGTCGGTATCACAGCATTATCTCAACTGATAACTGCACCGATATACAACAATGAATTTTGGTAAACTTAATATTTGAACATACCTCGTTAAAGAACTCCATTAATTAAATGAAATGTTATGGAAGATCCCGTTTCAAATAATGGCAGAGGATAATGTACTTACTATTTTTCCCTTCATCTTTGGACTGGTTTTAGCAGTATATATATATGTAAAGCGTCTTTTTGCTCTTCGTCACGTAGTCATGTTATTGTATATTTTGACTCGTTGATATATTCAAGGTTTTATTTAGATGACGTCACAGTTTCAGATTCGCTTTCCTGTAGCCTCCACGATATGTGGATAATAAAATCCACCAATTGCATAGGTTTTGCCCTCATTTACTTCCTAACTGTTTTCCAGGAATTGCATAGCTATTCTTTATGTGTATTTTATGATAAATCTTTGTGCTATTTACAAATAAGTTTGCAAATTAAATTCACAAATTAACTTTCTTTGAAAATTTCATCAATAACTATGGCGGTTTAAATTATTATTATAACTCTCAAAGAGTACAGGCGGTTCTAACCGTTTCACAAAACCAAAATGATAATAAAACACTAAAAAGGAAACAATACGCAAAGGGCGACAAACACTCTATCAGAAAACAATTTATCAGTTATCAAGTTTATCAGTTATGAAATATTTTACACAATTTTGTTAATTTTTACATTATAGGAAAACCATGTGTAAGGTTTAATGACTAAGTTTTAATAGAAAGCAATAAAAGCATAATTCTCAACATAACTAAACAGTTCATAAACAAAATTCAACTTTCGAAAAATTATAAATGACAATACATTTCTTAAACTAACAATATTGCAAAAATCATTGTCTTATACATGCACCACATAAATAAAAGTTTCAGCTTAACTGTAACATCCAAATTATTAGACTACAGAGCAATTACAAGTGCATATAATTTCATTCGAAAATATAATTACATATGACTCATACATAATTATATTTTCCAAATAATATACATGGACACATAAGAAATTAAGCATGGTATTACATGCTTTGTTATATTTCCACAATTCTGCCAAGATAATAAATGACCATAGATATTTTCAGTATATATTAACATCTTTTAGGCAAAGGAAACTACCATTAATTTACGTATTTCATCACTAAATTGAATGACTTTATTTTTTATTTATTCCCAATTTCTTTTTGTTGCTCATCAGTTGCCATTTCAAACCATAACTGATTTTCATCGACATCATCGACCGCATTGTTTGCAAATTTCATTTCATCTAAATAATTCACTGGATTTGCATCATTTGTTTCCATAAAGTAAATACTAATACATTTTGCTAAGGGTTTTGCTTCTGAAAAGCAAACTGCCGCACAACTAGCAAAATGAAAGATGGACCAAGGATATCCTCTGGCAACAGCCAATGGATATTTCTCCAACAATTCAATTAAAGCATTTTTTCCATTTTTACTAAGCTTTAAAATATCTTGTTGTGACTCTACTTGTTTTTCAGTCAGAAGACCGAAAAACTGTTGTGACTCCACTTCTCTTTCATTCAGAAGACCGCAAACCCTTCTCCCCTTAACAACCTGTAATCTTCTTGCATACTGCAATATATTGTCCATATAATTTCTGATAGATATCCTACGTAATGCGTTGAATCGAGCCATTTCTTTAAAACTCATGCACGGTATAATCAATCGAATCTTTTTATTCAAAATGCAATGTTTCAAAAATTTAAAGACATGCTCGAATTGAACACTCTGTTTGACATTGTCCAAAATGTCCTCATTTTTTTCGTAAATTTCGCACAGTGTTACAAGTCCATTAGCATCGCATTTTACAATAGCATTCTGGAAGCTCCTGAAGCAGTCAATTTTAAGTAAAACATCTGACTTCATTAACGGATGTATAAATTCTAGTATGTCCTTGAAGATGCTTAAATTGTTAAGACACACTTCGTTAAGATAAACCACGAAGTCTTCCATTTGAATTATCTGTTCTTGTTGTTGTTGCAGAAAACAAAAGAAAAGGAGTTGTTTCACCCATTGGTGTTCCTTGTTGATTAGAGCATTTTTGAACGTTTTTTTGTAATTTGCCTTTTCCAACAATTCTAACATCTGATGATCATTTTCGAGAAAAAAAGTGAGGCTTTTTAAACTGCTTATTTGCCTCTGTTCAACTGCATGAGAGACACATTGAACGTACTCTTCCAACATTAAAATCTCTTCGATAGATGCTACATTTAACATTTTACGACGTAATTCGTAATCTTTTGATATCAAGATTTCTTGGTAATAATCACTTTTAAAGGCATCTTTTAAAATTTCGTAATCGTTAGCTTTCAAAATCTGTTTTCTTTGTTCATAGGATACGTTGATAAGCCAAGCACACACTTGTTTGTAATCACAGTTTTTCTTCAATTTCAAAATTGCGTCCAAATAACTAATAGGTCGCTCCTCTTTTTTTGGATTAAGAAACGGGGTTATGAAAGTAGGCAAATCCACCCTCTGTGTTATGCATATGATACAATAATACACATATTGAAAAATGGAGCATGGGAGACCACTATCAAATGCTGATTTGTATTGATCAACATACTGTTGAAGTTGGTGCCATTGATGATCACGAAGATCTGACTTGTACACTATGTGCAATTCAATTTTAATCCCATTGGATTTCATGAAGTATATCACACGTTCGGCATCCTCATAAGTAATGTAATCCATGAATGAGATCAACCATTTCATGTTCTTTTGTTGGCAAATGTTTCTTAAGTAGTTAATGTAATCGTTCACTTCAACACTTCTCATCATCTTATCGATGGTGGATGGCTTATTTAGTATGTTTGCTATGAAACTGCCCAATGCCTCAAATTCCAGATTAATCACAGCTCTCTTAAAGCCTTCGATAGATTTAGTTTCGGAGAAATAGTCATCTATGCAGTTTAGATCACTCATAACTTTATTGTAAAGGGAAATGCTTTGGTCGAATATTCTTGAGAAATATCTCAGCTTATTCACGTTCAATTCGGAAGTATCCACATTTTCCAACCTTGAAACTTTTACCAAGAGCATAACCAAATCATGGTCCATATCTCGAAGTGCTTTTGAGAAAAGACTTTTGTAATTCATCTTCTCCCAGAAAGACTTTATGGCTTGTGGTGTCAAAAACAAAGTTAGAAATTCGTATAAACCAAGATTTTTGGTTTCTAAACACCTCTTCAAACAATCATTAAATTCATCCAGGTCAGCAATCTCACTTTTAAAACTATCCCATACAGTTTCTTCGAGCGTTAATCGAAATTTCTTTTTTACTATTCCCCTGATAATGTCTTCGATCAAATCCGTCTTAAGGCAAATCTTTATAATTTCATAGTCGTTTTTTCTTAAAAGTGTGTAAATGTCATCTTCGCTCGCAAAGTGTATATATTTCCGAACATCGCTCGTATTGCCGCATTTAATTGCTTTTAAGACCTCATTCGCAAAATCGTGATATTCAAGATCTTTAAAATAAATCGCGATTATTTCTGGCATTGAATCAGAATTAAGCCAAACGATTTGTGAAATAATGTGCCGGGTTAAAGAGTATGGATATCCTCTGGATACGGCTGATGGATACTGGTCCATGGTCTCGCATAGTTTTAATCTCGTATCATTCATCAAGGCATTTGCTTTTATAAAATATCCATAGCCACGAAATATTGTTTCAACGACGTTTTCCACATCTTCATCAAGATTTCTTGAACGTAGAAAAAGTAAGCCGTATGTTGCCAGATAATTAAATCCCATGATATCGTGTCTTGTTAAACAATCTCGGAAGTATTTAATGGAAACATGATAGTTTGCATTTATACATTCCAAGAAAATTTCCCATTTTACATAATAATGATTCTGCACATATTGAAAAGCGTTGCATAATTTTGTTGAATTTAAGTCTTGGACTGCAATTAGTACGTCATCTTTCAAATTTGTTTCAACTATTTTGTGTATTTGCGTTTTATCTTCAAAATCTATAAACCGTAAGAACATTTCAAAAGCAATGCTATCCTCCATAGCCATTCTTTTAAAACAGTCAATGTACTCGAGTACACTATGGGAATTATTTCCTTTTTTTATGAACAACCGTCGTAGAGCAAGGGCTAAAAGAATTTGAAGTTTACTCGTATCGAATTGGTCATTTGAATTGGATGACTGGGGTATTATAAATGGCTGGTAATCGACTTGAGTCCATAGATTCCAAGCTGTTTCTGGAAATGATGTGGTTATACCCATTAGAAACGAATAATCTTTCTTGTCGATTGCCTCTGAAAACCAATCGCGACAAAGACTCAAACTTTTCACTTCGTTGTCCATACTCGACAGACATTTACGTTCCATTAATCTCAAGCATTCAACATCCCAGAAATTGTTTTGCAATGTTGCTTTTAAAAATTCATAGTCATTCTCCCGGCATAGCTCTATTTTTTCAGCCAGACACGCTCCATAAAAATATGCCCTCTTGGATTTCAAAGTCAGACTTTCGAAATTCGATTCCATATAGATTAATAAATCCAGTATCCAAAACGCGGGCAATGGTAGTTCACTAGGTACCTTTTGATGGTCGATTGTTTTATCAACTCCATCATTATTTAGTTTATTAACCTCATTGTACGTGTAGTCGTATGTTTCGATTTGCATCTTGATATGACTTAAATCGAGCTGGTTGGACTGATAGAATTGAAAATAATTCCAAACTAATTTTAAATGGATCCTTGTTGTGTATTTGCGTGAATGAGCATAAATGTAAGGAGAGTAATTCGTGATATCCAACATCACAATTTGAGAAGGTGCATTTGCTTCAATGTCCTTACTGATTAGGTAGTCGACCACATCAGCTTCTGGAGAGCTTAACAGAAATGCATCTGGGGAATTTGATGTCGAGTACAGACACGCGAGGTGCAATGGTACTCTTCCCATTGAATCTTTTTTGAAAAGTAGGCTTCTGTCATTTTCAACCAGATCTTTCAACCTGTTTACGTCATTTTTCATTACTGCCATGTGAACTTCTGAATTTTTAGCCACCATGAAGTCGAGGAAATATCGAAAAACGTTATTTCCTTCCAGTAAATAATTGAATCTCAAAAATTCTATTAAATTTGAGTTTTGGTTGTCCTTTCTTAATTCTTCAGCGATGAATTCAGCAGCGAAATATTCTGCAAATGTGCGGTGAGAGAAAGTTAGTTTTTCACCTCTGTTATGGACAATACCGATATCGATATAATCAAATGCATTTTCACATTTTTTGTTATTATGCAGCCAATGTTTATTTGGAAATAGCATTTGTAAAGCTAGTTGCTGAACATTTTCGTGGTAAGCTTTGTACAAGTCATCACTTTGACTGAAGTTGAAATGAATTTCAAATTGATATCTAATATACTGTTCAAATAAATCGAATGCATTCATTGATTCAAACTGGTTTTTAATTTCACCTTTAGTTTCGCAAAACACTTTACATTTCTCATCGAACAATTCAGCGATCATTCGTAATTGCAAAGGGATTCCGATTAGTTTGCTGAAATCTTGCATGCTGTTGATACGCAAATGTTCCAGCAACTGGTTCGCAAATATGCCAAGGTTTTCACTGCTGTATTGCATGTTTGAAGATCGTTTCCAGAACATGCATAAAAACTCACGTTGAGTTTTTAAGTCAAATTCTGGTAAACCATACAAAATCGGATTTTCCAGTTTTTGTAAATCGTATTTTGTATGCCTTCTTGTAGTGATCCAGATATTTTTCACCTTAGTAGCATTAATGATAGCAGTCTTGAATGCTTTGATATGTTTTACGTAGTCAGGACTCACTTCATCAAAACCATCTAAAAATAATTCAACTTGGCCTGATTGTAATAATAGGTGGCGAAGCAAGGTTTTCTCAAATTCTGTTTCTAACATCGCAGTTTTTATGAATATGTCACATATTTCCTCAAAACCTTGCTTTTTAAACTTTTCAAGTTGCTGGATGATGTCCATGAAACTCAGTATGATAAAAAATACATCTGTCTTCTTCTGTTTTAGACTTAAAGCAGTTTTTGTTAAGGCAGTAGTTTTTCCAATGCCAGGTTCACCTTCTATTACCCTAATCTTAACCTGATTTTCGTCACTGAGGACATTCTCCGTTTCTGCTATGTACTCTTCTCTGTATTTTTCTTGAATGTAATTGAAATTTATTTCTGGCCTGTGGTCGATGTAAAAATCGTTTAACTCGTTTAAATTTGGCAATGGTTTCCCGATGCATATTCGCTCTTTTTCGATTATCATATTTAAAATATGCTCATCGAGTATTTCAGCTCTGCTTTCATGTACTATATCTCTCAATTCGATTTCGTAACCTTGAAATGTTACATTGTATCTCAACAATCTTTGCAAAGCTTCGATCGTGACATCGTCATGATTGCTTTTATCTGATATTTCGTGAAAGCCCTTATCTTTTCCAACACTCAACATCTGAACATAGTCATCGCATTCTCTCGAAACTAAAATAATGACTTTTGCCAAATCTTCATTTTTAACACTTGTAGTTATTAGTTCATTCAACACATTTCTAGCTTCTGATATTTCATGTTCATTAAGGGAAACACACTCGACCACGATTGTGAATCGGGGTTTTGAATTAAAATTTAATTTCACCTCACTTGCAATAGCTAACAATGTTTTTAAATTCACTGCCACAAAATGTTGCTTATCGTTTAGGGCTTGAACTAATTTTATGATGGTAAGGGACGGACTAGAAGATCTGATGTATATTAATGAGTTTGGTGTTGATGCAACAGTACCTTCAAGTTGTTTGGTGGTTTTAAAAAAATCTCCAAACTCCAATCTTTTTTCTGGATTTTCAAAAATTGGTCCGACTGTTCCCATTGTTGTTTCTGCCATCTTCCTTCCACGTCTTTGACACACTTCTTCAAGAGATCTTTTACCTAAAGCAGCTCTTAAACAACTACTGTGTAATCAGAATACCTCACATGTTTCTTCCATGATGATTTCTTCTTGAAAGTCTTCAAAGTTTTTAAAAGATGATTGTTTTTGCCTTTCTTTAAATTCCAAGTTGATAGAAATCTGGTTTAATCGGCCTTGTACTCATTGTTGGTGTATCTGGTCTATCGTGTGCAAAATCACTTGTTTGACCGGATGTTGCCAAACTATAGAGTTATTTCCAATTGAATGTTCTTCCAAAACTGCATTTCTCTACAAATATATTTGCACTTAGACTCTTTCTGGATATATACCATGTATAATTCCTGGTTGCAGCTCAATGTCTTCAACATGTCACAACATTCTTGGTGCGAGCATCCTGGTACGAGATGCTATAATAAATTGTTATATTTTTAAACCTAGTAATTGTTTTAAATTTTTTGAAAATTCATTATCGCTTACATATACTAATAATTACATTTTGTTTAACAGAAAACATTAAAAAGGAATTTACCTAGTTGTTTGATTGTTTCCTTGTCTGCATATGGATTTGCTTCAGATGTGAGCAGTTTCACCCATTTATTAAACTAAAGTTATAATCGTAATCATCGTTGCCTTAGTTTTAATATTTTTTGTGATAATTTTAAATCTTATCTCTGTTTTGAAATTCATTTTTATCTTATCATTAGATCAAATGATAATTTAATCTAATTGGCATTGACAAAGTGTATGGCATTTTTTGAACAGCTTAGGCTAGGTTAAGTTGGGTTAGGTTAGGTTAGGATGATTGTGATTGAAATATGAACAATTTCGATATAAAAATGGAATTTAATTTGTTTTGTTGACCAACTGCCCGTTGACGAAATTATCCTTGACCAACAGTCCATTAGACCAATTGTCCTTGATCAATCGTCCATTGACTATAGTCCTTTGACCAAATGTCCTAGAACCCCATATTCATATAACAATGTAGTTTGTTGCAGTCTGAAAATTGTAGTTTTGATCAACATTTGAATTAATTTAAATAAAGTCTTGGATATGTGAATAGTTCTACTCGATTTTAGATTAAAAAAGTTCATTTTTCATATGAACTTATTTTTTAAGATCCTTAAATTAATGAGAAAAACAATACAAAAACAAATATATGTTTAATTATGTAATCATTAAAGCTTTTTTAAATGATGTTTTCCAATGAGGATCTAATAAAATAAAACTATTGTTTCGCATTAAGCTCCATAGATGGCGCCAACGAACCCGTGTTCAACTTTAAATAACTTTAAAGAAAGTTGAACATTGGTTCAGTGGTACTCAATGTGCCTCGACAATTCGAGGCCAAGTTTAGTGTGCCGTGAGCAGGAAAAGTTAAAAAAATATTGTCATAGACAATTGCTTCCATTGATGTCACAACCCTAAAGTTGAATTTCCAGTAATGCACCATTGCAACTCTAATTTGCCTGAGTTAAGGGGCTGCATTTTTTATTATAAAGGGTAAAAATTAAATTATGCAAGTGTTTATATATGACCACGATCTTTTCAAATGCTGGTACCCAATGTGCCGCGACAATTTATGGTCTAGCTTAGTGTGCCGTGAACTGAAAAAATTGAATACACTTATCACTAACACAAACCGACTGTTGGTATTAGTCCCACATTTTTTTGTTCTCTGAACTTTGGTCATTCTTAGGATAAAAAACCTCTTGCCTATTCTGCGAATTTGTAGCCTCAAAGCAAGGTTAACTTTATAGCCATGCCATCATACATAAAATAGCCAAGTTGTTGATTAAGTTTTGGGTGCGTCTTTCACAACTTAACTTAACTTCGTAGTAGTAAAGTGCTCTGAAGCACCAGATCTGAACAGAAAATGATGGTAAGTGAATTCTTATTATAACTAACTATATCCTCAGTAAAACCTTTCATATAAATTAAGTTTAATAAGTTTGAAGGAAAGAAATAATTGAATTGGATGTGACTGGTGGGCTTTCTGGTCAGCATTTATATAATAACTCTTCTTGAATACCCAGTGTTACCCTTTGACCTAACCTCTCTCAAACATTCAGACCCTTATAAACCATCCTCCCTACTTGGCTAAATGAAATCGCAATAATAAATATTTGAAAAACTCAAATATAGGTACTACATATATGAGTAAACCGTTCGCATAAATATGACAAATTTGCTTAACGGTTGACTCGTCATTTAAAATCTTCATTTTAACCACAAATATGTATGTTTATTTTTCAGCCATCCAAAAGATGCTGTTAACCAGATTAATCAAACGATTAAATATATACAGAATTACTTGAGTAAAGGTTAAAAAAAATCAAATGATAAAAGGTAAGAGACCTTTATATTGTGCACATTATAGCGTATTTAATCATTAAAAATAAGATAAATTATAAAGTACACAAAGCTTTTGATAAGAATAAGCAATTGCCGACCTCCCATACAGAATAGGTTCATGATAATATTCATAAAAATTATATGATAAGGTGTGTAAAGTAGATAATTTTATTAATATTTTAGTTTTCGTTCATAAAAGCGAAATGTGGGATTTATTGATTATCTTAATTGCGACTTATGAATTTTACAAATGCAAAATGACTATTTATAAAAATGATGCATATTTCTTGGATAGAATTTATGCCCTATTCAATGTCTTTTACTATAATTCTAATAATATAATCATAGAATCATTATCAGTACAGATTAAATTCATGGCATTATGATTATGTTCAATTGTATAAGCTCTATATAAAACGAAGCTTGAGAAATGGTTGTTTCAAATTATTATATGGACGATCTCTAAAAATGCCATCTTTATAATATCTTTATAAAATGCTTGAAATTAATGCTCTGAATTTATATTTTGATTATTTAGTACTATAGTGATTTAAAACAACTACAAATCTACAAAATCAAAATGAGCGCAGATAATAATCCAGAAATACCATCGAAAAAACAAGGATTAATAGATGAGAAGGATTCATATGAAGGAGACGGATACAAGAAAAGTGCACATGGAATAAGATACCAGCTTAAAATGTTGATGCTAGTGATACACAGAGCATATTTAAAATATCGAAAATTTAGACTAGGAACTGAAATGAAAGTTGCTGGTCTATTCGATGATATTGTTTTAGAATATGAGGATGCAAATAGACAAACAATATCGGTTCTTATTCAGTGTAAGCATAAAAAAAACGAAAAAGACACCATAAAGCTTGATGATTTGAGAGAACCACCCAAACCA
>JAQGBW010003934.1:0-15000 GCA_034698625.1 Julus scanicus | reverse complement strand
CGCGACTTTGCTGCGATTCTCACACTTCTCTAATCTTTTCCCTTTTCTAGCCTGTCTTTAGACTCCCGGTCTCACACTGATTATACATACATATTTCTTTTTAGAACAGCCTCTTGAAAATGATGCGAATCTTTTATCCTTCTGTTAAAATAACTTAAATCAACATTTTATACTAATGAACATTTGCACATTTCTATATTATATCCCCAATTTTAAGTTTTGTTTTCTTTCTTTGCCAATTTTTCGATTATTAACTTTGACAGAATTCCACAAGAAAAGACTGTTACAAATAGCTAATTCAAATACTCTTGTCATAAGTTGGTGCAACCGGTCGTGAAAAGTTTTTCAATAACCTATAAATGTAAAAACAAGCAGGATATATTTACACAAAGTCTTTTAAAGGCGCACTGTGTTAAATCCTTCCAAACCTGTATGCGAAAGAAACACCATGATATTATGAAAACTATATAGGATAATGTGCGAAATGTAAATGTTAATTTGGAAATTCAGTTACTTTTTTATTTTCGTCTAATCCATTTGTATTCTTCATATTCTAAAAAATGTAAAAATAAACGGTATATTTTCACGAAATTTGTCATACGTGTACAATGATAATTCCTCCCAGACCTGCATGCAAAAAATACTACCACGATATTATTATAACTTAAAAGGATTTTGTGAAAAATGTAATTAATGATTCTGAAGTTGAATGGTGAAATATTTATATAATATGTAATCAGAACAAGTCAAAATATACTTACAGAGGGTGCATTTTTAGTTTGTTTACGGCGCACAAAGTGAACATCTTCCAGCTCTGTATGCGAAAGAAACACCATATGATATTACAAAAACTGTATAGAATAATGTGCGAAATGCAATTGTTAATTTTTAAAATCGGTTACTTGTTTTATTGTGCCGTGTACACTTATAGCAGCAATAAACTAGAAAATGTAAAAGTAAGCAAGATATTTATGCACGAAATTTTTCATACGTGTACAATGATAATTCCTCCCAGACCTGCATGCGAAAAATTCTACAACGATATTATGTTAACTAAAAAGGATTTTGTGCAACATGTAATTGATGATTCTGAAGTTCAGTGGTAATAGTATGTGTAATCAGGACAAGTTTTTAAGGTGTAACTTTTTGCTTTTCGTCTTCTGTGTTGTCAGTATTTTATAAAATATAAAACTAAATAGGATATATATTCACACAATTTTTTTCTAAAGTTAACGATGATAATTTTTCCCAAGTCTGTATATATATGCGAAATGGGCGAAATGTGCGAAATGCAATTGATGATTCTGAAATTCAGTGGTGAAATACAGGGTACTGAAGAAGTCAATACTTACGTTTTCATTGCAGGATTTTTGTGCTTCAAATTTGAAATTGTAGATTGATTTTTCACATTTTTCATATATTTTCTTAACCTTTTGATATACAAAGATTAAGCATAATTGAGATTTACATGTTAAAACGTATAAATGCAGTGGACTCTTGATATAATCCGGGTTTTGGTGTTATAATGAGGATCTATACTGTAATTCAGAAATGAATGAACATATATTTACCGCAGGAGCCAGTACTTTCCAGCAATCATCTTTCTGAAATAAACATCGAAATTACACATTGATTAAAAACATTTTTATATAACATGGCAGGCTTAATTTTTAAAACACATGTAAAAACTATAGAATTAGCATGTAATTTTATTTAAAAAGTAAGTATTAATAGTCACCTACGCTGAGTGGACAACTGCAACCAATATTAAAGCACCAAATACGATCAGGGAATGCATTTTTGTTGGATCAAAACGGCCAAATACTTTTTATCGTGTGGCTTCTTTGCATTATTCCCCAACATTTTATACCATTTATGACATGTGTTCTTATCGTTAATTTCAAAGTAACGTAAGTAATTTATGTTAGCACATCTGCAATGTTATAGCAGCTCCATTCAAACCGTGTAAAATAGAAAACAATGTCTCAGTAACAACTGCAGTCATAATAAATTACAAATATGTCAACATTGTTTAAAATACGGATACAGGACTATTGTTTATTTAAAATATACGAATATAAATATTTTTTACAAGGTAACATAAGTGAACTTGTCTGTAACAGCTTGTTACATAAGTTAATCCGATAAATGAAATAAAAGTAAATTATCATTGTTCAAAAATATGTGGCATGATTATTTAAAAAGCATATATCAGGCTATTGCGAAAATAGTGCCTCGTTGACAAAGTTACATAAGTAAAAAATATATTTCTGGAATTGCAGACGTACATTATTTTTTGAGATGTACTTTCATAATGTAAGTCGCACACATTGCAAGAAAATTTCGTGTATAAGGTTTTTAATATGCATGCTTATTTCCAGAGTACATTTTCATTTCAATTATTTCACTTTCTTACGCACAAATGATGAAATCTAAAATCATTCGTGCTGCATTCAGTTTTGTAAGTTAATTTTTAATGCTCTTCGCTTGAGTCTTTATGAATGGCTGGCCGACATTAAAGCAGGACATTCCTGTAAAATTAGATTATACAGTAAGTTGACTATATAAAAATTCGTTCAATTGATTACAATTAAAAACAAACCTTTTAAAGTTCTATCACAATGCATTCCACTTGATCTTCCACTGTAGCCTATAATGTTGGGAAGTAAATTAATTAAAATTATATGTTCGTATCTTAAAATATATGTGAAGAATTTTAAAAATAGTTTAAGGTGCTTACATTTTCGACATCAGAGCAAACACTGGTATATTTTTGGAGATTACTGTTGGCCTGCAAAAATACGTTAGTGTTATATACAAGCTTTTTTAAGATTACTAATTTAACAAACTATAGTACTTAAAGTCCAAGAAGAATTACCGATGCACTGTCTAAAACGCATTTCGTTGTTATATTCTTCTTTCAAGAAAAACACCATATCAGTAGTGAAATTTTTTCAATTTCTATATATCACGCACCTCTTTTACCTTTTTTTAAGAAAAAAAACATGGTCTTAATAATGATGGAAAATTTTGATATTTAAACACATAAATATATTAAAATTGGATTATTTACGGCATCTATAGTTTCTTGAGGGCAATTTAGAACCTAAAATGATACATTTTTCTCTGAACATTACTATTATACTCGTATTACAGATATTATTAATCCCACATGGAAAAGAAATGCATTTCAAAAATGCATATAAATTGAGACACTGAAATGCATTTTAAAATGTATTTTGAATGTATTTTGAAATACATTTATAAATGCATTTTTAGAATTACATTTCTAAAAATGCATTTAAAAATCTATTTCCAAACGCATTTTTAAATATACATTTTTAAGAAATGCATGATCGGTGTCTCAATCTATATGTATTTTAAATGCATTGCAAATCATTGCAAATGCATTTCTGTTCCATGTGGGTTTACAGATTATATAGTAGACTTTATATGAATTCTAAGTAACCAAGTCAAACTTATCTCATCAAATGTGGCAACTACCACTAAAAGTAAAAATCCAAATACGACGCAACCGTAATTGCAACCGTATAAATGCATGCTCATGTATACTTTGTACAGATATGGAGTCTTTATTGTCCAGTATATTTACCATTTCCTTAAATTTGAATATGAAAACAATTGTTTTATTTTTGTAGATTCTCTTTCAAATCAACAAAACATACTCAATGCAAAAAAACTACAAATTCGTGTATAACGTTTTATTTATGCATGCTTATTTTCAGAGTATATTTTCATTTAAATTATTTACTTTTACACAGAAATGTTGTGCTGCATTCAGTGTTGAAAGCTCATTTTTACTGCTCTTCGCTTGAGCCTGAGTCTTCATGAATGGCTGCCGTCATTACAGGAGGACATTCCTGTAAAATTCAATTAATAAACAGTAAGTTACGCATATTTAAAAATTCTTTCAATTGGATACATTCAAAAACAAACCTTAATAAGTTGTAGCGCAATGCATTTCACTTGATCTTCTACTGTAGCCTATAATGTTGAGAAATAAATTAATTAGAATTATGTTTGGATCTTACATATAAGTATGTGAAGAATATTAAACATAGTTTAAGGTGCTTACATTTTGGTCTTCAGAGCAAACACTGGTATATTTTTGGAGATTACTGTTGGCCTGTTAAAATAAGTTGGTATTATATACAAGCTTTTATTTAAGATTACTAATTTAACAAACTATTATCCATAAAGTCCAAGAAGATTTACCGATGCAGTGTCTAAAATGCATTGCGCAGTTCGTTGATTATTCTTCATACAAGAAAAACACCATATCAGTATAGTAATGTTTTCAATTTCTATATTATTAGGTTTCTATACAATTATTATTTATTCATTATTCATAATTACAGCTTCGTCATCTTGGCGCCTCCTGCGAACAGACGCTCCAGTTGTTGACAGATTTTTTGTCAGACATATATTATGAACCTCTTTTACCTTTTATTACAAAAAAAAATGGTTTTAAAAATGATGACAAATCTTGATACTTAAACACATAAATAAAATAAAATTAGGATTATTTACGGCATCTATAGTTTCTTGAGGGCAATTTAAAACCTGAAATGATACATGTATCTCTGAACATTACTATTATATTACAGAAATTATTAATTACATATTTTATAGTAGACTTTATATGAATTCTATATAACCAAGTCAAAAACTTACCTCATCAAATGTGGCAGCTACCACCAAAAGTAAAAATCCAAATACGACGACGGAATTCATACTAACTGAAATAAATCCAAGCTTTTTCTAACAAGTTTAGGAATTAGAAGTCGGAGATCGAATGGTTATTTCGAATAATTTCATACCTTTTATACCAAAATACACAGTAGGTTGAGCAAATGGTATTGAGGATAAAACTCTCCAATCGACAACTTGCTTTTATTAAAATTACTCAAAAGCACACTTTTTTTTGTCGAAATCCCAGCTATTGAAATCGATTATGTTAATCTTTCGATTATTACGTTTAGATATAATGTTGCATTGTTGCCTTGTCTAGTTTATACCTGACAAGGTGTCAACATCATAATAAAACTCCTACTCAACATACGTTCATCCTTACAACTTGTTTGTTTGCACTTGTCCAAGTGATGTTTATTAAAAAACTATACACTGAATATCAAGTTTGATCCAAATTACACAATATTTTAACGCATGTTAAATAACATCAATAACAATTGATTCTGAAGTATATTCCAATTGCACAAGAATATTGGGGAAGAACATGTCATTGTAATTAGTAGCACACCAACTGCTGGCCCTTTAGTAATTGTTAATTAGACACAAATGGACTCGGCCAATCTCTAATAGTGGCTTATTATTATTTTTATTATTATGTAGTATTTATGGGATGTTATTTGTTTGGAAATTGTTTTGGGTGTTGTTTTGGGGAGGTGGTGGTTTGTGAAGACTTGCTCTTTTATTGGTAATCCTGCACAGGAGCAAGGTGTGAATAACCAGGTATCCTCAGCCTTCTGAATTTTTCTCACATGTAAAACACTTTGGGATTGTTTATGTCTAGAAAGGGGACCTTTTTGGTTTACTTTGGCAAACGGGCTTTTAGTCCTTTAGTAAGCGCACATGCATTGTGGGACTCGATCAGTCCATCTGGCAATTTGTATTAGTATTTTGGATTTTTTATTTTTTTTGGATTGTTTATTAATTTATAATATATATAAAGAGAGGGAGGAGCCCGGTTGCGGTCAATTTTTAGAGGAACTATCATGGCATTTGCCTTAGGAACAACTGTGGAAAACCGTGAATACCACAATCCTGGTAGATGACCCGGGAAATAAACCCAGGTCTATCGAATGAAAATACGATTGCGTTACCTCTACCCCACCTAGTTTGTTATTTATTTGCTACATTGCGTATTTGGGGGAAAAATAGTAATGTACAATATTTCTAATATAAAGAAATCTTCGTTTAGAATGTTAAATACCCACATTCACACTACCCAATTACGGAATTTGATAATAATTAGAATTGTTCCTGATTTACCCTCAGATATCAAACAGGCATCAATCGTCGTCAATTGTTTATCTGCCTTCACCAATTCCATCAACAAAACTTTTACTAAATTTGTGTAAGCCAGAATAAAGTGTTGCCCCGTTTTCACCACTTGAACCTTCTCTAAATTTTCGTCCATCATCGTAAGATGGCATTGCAAAACATCCATATTAGCCTCCGTCAGCCCCATATGACCCTCCTTTATTTTCACCCTCACCAAATTGACCATTAAAGGCATCATTTAATAACATATCACCAAAATAAAAGCCTTTGCTTTTTCCAGCACCTGCAAATGCATCATCGCATTGCAAACGTATAAATTCATACTCATGTACTTTGTACAAATATAGAATCTTTATTGTGCAGTATATTTACCATTTCCTTAAATGCGAATATGAAAAAAATTATTTCATATTTTTAGAATCTCTTTAAAATCTGCAAGATATACACAATGCAAAAAAACCAAATTCGTGTAAAACGTTTTAATAATGCAATTTCGTTTTTCCAGAGTACATTATCGTTCAAATTCTTTAACTTTTAAACATAAATGCCAAATTTTAGGAACATTCGTGCCGCAATAAGTGTTGTAACTTCAATTTTCCTGCTCTTCACTAGAGTGGTCATAGGCAGCTGCTGCTGCCTTTAAAGCAGGACATTCCTGTAAGATAAGGTTGATTAAGATGTATAGTAAGTTTTGCACATTTATAAATTCAACTGTTAATATAACTGGTAATAAAAACAAACCTCAAAAATCTGGTCCTTAATGCATTTTACTCGTTTTTTCACCGTGGCCTATAGTGTGGAAAAATAAATTAATTGAAATCCTGTTTGTATCTTAAATATGTATATGAAGAATACTAAAAATAGTTTAGGATGTTTACATTTTCTTCTTCAGAGCAAGAACTGGTATATTTTTCTAAAATGCTGTTAGCCTGTTAGAATAAGTTTGTTTTAGTATATACACGCATTTAATTAGGATTACTAATTAAGCAAAATTAATATTGCAAGGTTTACCAATGCACCATCTATCATGCATTGCGCCATTTGGTCATCGTTCTTCAAAAAGTAAAAACACCATATCAGTACTGTCATTTTTTTCTAATATATAACATTTAGTTTCTACAATTATTATTTAGTTCCAATTCATAATTACACCATCATTATCGTGGCGCCTCCTGCGAACAGACGCTCCAGTTGTTGGCATATGTCCCCCGTGATGATTTTTATTTCCATATTTTTCCCAACAAGCACTACGCAATTCCATTGCCTTTTTTATAGAAAATTAGTAATGTTTTAAATTTTTCATATTCAAACAGTAAAGTGATTTATAAAAAAAATCGGTTATTTACGGCTTTCAAAGTTTCTGGTGGGCAATCTGATGTGACAACTACCGCCAAAAATAAAACTCCAAACACGACGATGGAATTCATATTTACTAAAATAAATTCAAACTTTTCCTAACAACTTTATGAATTGGAAGTCGGAGATCGAATGAACATTTTGAATAATTTGAAACATTTTATACCGAAATGCACAATAGATTGACCATGTGATAAAGAAATTTAAACTCGAAAATCGTTAGATAGCTTTTTTAAATTTGCTCAAATGCCCAACTTTTTTTATTGAAAACACAGCCATCTGAGTTTTTACTTATTCAAATGTACGGATGCTTTGTAGAATTGTCTAGTTTTTATCTGACAAAGTGTCAAAATCAAAATAAAGCCTTTATCATGGATGCGACCATCCTTACAACTTATTAAAAAATGTATACACTGCATATCGGGTGTGATCTAAATTACACAAAATTTCGATGTACTTTATTCATCATTGAAATGCTGCTTACATTTGGCATATTTCCAAGGCCACACATTTCAAAATAACTTATTCAATGTGTGAAATTGATTAAATATGAATACATTTGTTAACAATAAGTAGAAAGTTTGACAAAATGGTATTGATGCCAGGTCTATCGCAATTACACTGGAATATTAAATAGGAAAGTTCTTTGTATGACATCAAGTATGGCAACTTGCATATAGTAGAACACAAACTGTTGGTCCTTTAGTAATTGCTAATTAGGCAGTATTGGACTCGTTCAATATTTTGCTATTATTATTATTATTATTAGTATTGTTTTTATGATATAGGGATGCCAATTTTTTTTGTTTACTGCATGATTAAGTGGGATTGGGTAATTGTGGATAACTTGGTACTATAGATTGACAATTTTGTGCAGGAGCCAGATATGATGAATATTAGTGTTTATATTAGTTTGAAGAGAAGGGGAGTGTAATGGTCCCTTCATTCTCCGGAGATATCAAATAGGCATCAATCTTCGTCAATTGCATATATCTGCTTTCTCCAATTCTATCAGAAAAACTTTCGCCAAATTTCGTAAACCATAATAAAATGATTCCCTGCATTTACCACTTGTTTTTTTTCTAAATTTCCGTCCATCTTCTTAAGATGACCATCCAACACTTCCAAATGAGCCTCCGGCATCACCATATATGTGAGATCCCTTTATTTCCATTAGAATCAAATTGACCATCAGTCATCATTTGATAATATATCACCACTAAGAAAGCCTCCGCTTTTACGTGAACATTTAAAGGATCCTTCAGGACTACCAGAACCATCCAGTGATTGTCCATATTCAAAAGTGGTTTCTTGAAGACTGTCATATGAATATCCTGCGCCCCAGCACCACAACGAGGACCTTCGCTACTTTTTGCATTGTCCTCGGGAACTTTGCACCTTTTGATCCTTCGATACCACCAAAATGCTTAACGCCAAATTTCCAGGACCATCAAATGATTGCACATATTCAAAAGATGTTCCACCAAGACTGCCATATGGACCTGCAGTTCCACCGTTAACGCTATTTGGTCCCAGCTAATTTCGCCCTACCAAATTTGCCTCCATATCCACTATTCGATCCTTTTCCATCACCAATGTGGGCCTTCACTGCTTCGGGCACCACCAAACTGGCCTCCAAAACTATTTTTACTTTTAGCATTTTTTTAAATGTTTTTTTTTTCTTCTTTTATATCTTTTTTGCAATCGAAAAATTATGACTTGTGACTAAGTGTCCATTAATGACTCGTTCATTTCAAAGGTACGTTAATATTTTGTTTCACTTCGAACATTTCATGCTGAAATATAGCAGTGCGTATTTTCAAAATGTATCAACTGAAGAAAAATGTCTAAGTAATAAAAGTTGCAAGTTTAGGTGAAATATGTAACAAATGTTTAAATTGCATATTTCAGACTATTGTGTGCAGATATATGTACAATTAGAACCACGTTGACATGGTTACATAAGTAAAAATTATTCATCTGTAATTGCAGACTTGTACATTTATACTCATTTACTATATTATATGTACTGACATTCGTATTTCATTTTTGTAGATGTTTTTCAAATCTGCAAGACAAACACAATTAATGCAAAAAAGCAAATTCGTGTATAACGTTTTAATTATGCAATTTTGTTTTTCCAGAGTACAAAATCATTTAAGTTTAACATTTCACACACAAATTTCAGATTTTAGTATCATTCGTGCAGCAATCAGTTTTGTAACTTCAATTTTCCTGCTCTTCGCTAGAGTGGTCAAAGGCAGCTGCTGTTGACTTTAAAGCAGGACATTCCTGTAAGATTAGGTTGATTAAGATGTATTGTAAGTTATGCACATTTATAAATTCAACTAGTAATATAACTGGTAATAAAAACAAACCTTAAAAAGTAGGTCCTCAATGCATTTCACTCGTTTTTCCACCATGGCCTATAGTGATGAAAAATAAATTAATTGAAATCATGTTTGGATTTTAATATGAAGAATACTAAAAATTGTTTAAAATGCTTACATTTTCTTCTTCAGGGCAAGAACTGGTATATTTTTCAAAAATGCTGTTAGCCTGTTAGAAAATAAATAAGTTTTATATACAAGCATTTATTTAGGATTACTATTTAAACAAAACAATTCTATAAATTGCAAGGTTTACCAATCCACCATCTAACATGCATTGCGCCATTTGGTCATCGTTCTTCAAAAAGTAAAAACACCATATCAGTACTGTCATTTTTTTCTAATCTGTTGCAATAAGTTTCTACAATTATTAATTAGTTATAATTCATAATTACAGCATCATCATCGTGGCGCCTCCTGCGAACAGACGCTCCAGTTGTTGGCATATGTCCACCGTGATGCTTTTTGTTTCCATATTTTTCCCAACAATCATCATGCAGTTCAATTGCCTTTTTTAAAAAAAAAACATGCTTTTAGTATTGCTGGAAATTTTTTATATTTAAACAGTAAAGTGATTTATAAAAAAAATTGGTTATTTACGGCTTTCATAATTTCTGGTGGGCAATCTGATGCGACAACTACCACTAAAAGTAAAACTCCAAACACGACGATGGAATTCATATTTACTAAAATAAATTCAAACTTTTGCTGACAACTTTAGGAATTGGAAGTCGGGGATCGAATGGTAATTTTAAATAATTTGGAACATTTTATACCAAAATGCACAATAGATTGACCATGTGATAATGAAATTTAAATTCGCCAATCGTTAGATTGCTTTTTTCAATTTGCTAAAATGCCAAACTTTTTTTATTGAAATCACAGCCATCTGAGTTTTTACTTATCTAAATTTACTGATGCTTTGTAGACTTGTCTAGTTTTTATCTGACAAAGTGTCAAAATCATAATAAAACCTTTATCATGGATACGACCATTCTTACAACTTATTAAAAGATATATACACTGAATATCAGGTGTGATTTAAATTTCAGATATTTCAATTTACTTTATTCATCATTGTAATGGTGCTTACATTTGGCATATTTCCAAGGCCACACATTTCAAAATAACTTATTCAATGTGTGAAATTGATTAAATATGAATACATTTGTTAACAATAAGCAGAAAGTTTGACAAAATGGTATTGATGCCAGGTCTACAGCAATTACACTAGAATATTGGAGAAGAAATTTCTATGTCATAGAGTTAAGGGGTATGGCATTGTGCATAGTAGAACACAAACTGTTGGCCCTTTAGTAATTGCTAATTAGGCAGTATTGGAATGGGCCAATCTCGCCAATAGATTGTTATTATTTATTAGTATTGTTTTTATGATATAGGGATGCTAATTTATTTTGGTTACTGATTAAGTGGGATTGGGTAATTGCGAAAACTTGGTACTACATTGGCAATCCTGTGCAAGAGCCAGATATGATGAATATTAGTGCTTATATTAGCTAGCAGAGAAGGAGAGCGTAATGGCCCCTTTATTCTCCTTAGATTTCAAATAGGCATCATTCTTCGTTAATTGCATATCTGCCTTCGTCAATTTCATTAACAAAACTTTCCCCAAATTTCTTGAATCACTTCAAAGTGATTTTTCATCTTCACCACATATATTGTCCTTATATTTCCGGCTATCATCTTAAGATGACCATCCAAGACTTCTGTATAATCTTCCTTTATTTCCATTATCATCAAATTGACCACCAGTCATCAATCAATAATATATCACCACTAAGAAAGCCTCAGCTTTTACGTGAAACCTAAAATGGTCCTTCAAAACTATCAGAACTATCCAATGATTTTCCATGTTCAAAAGTTGTTTATTGAAGCCTGCCATATGAATATCCTACACCCCATTTAATTTCCAGCACCACAACGTGGACCTCTACTACTTTTTGCATTGCCAAAATGTCCTCGGGAACCACTTTTAGATCCTTTGATACCACCAAAGTGCTTGGCGCTATTTCCAGCACCATCAAATGATTGTCTAATTCAAAAGATGTTCCTCCAAGACTGCCATATGGACCTGCAGTTCCACCGTTACCGCTATTTTGGTCCCAGCTACTTTCGTCCTACCAAAGTTGCCTCAATTCGATCTTTTTCCATCACCATCTAGGCCTTCACTGCTTCGGACACCACCAAACTGGCCTCCAAAACTATTTTTACTTTCAGCATTTTTTTAAAATGTTTCTTAAGCTTTAGCATTATATTTTTTATGTCTTTTTTGCAATCGCAAAATTATGACTTAAGTCCAAGTTTCCATTAATAACTCGTTCATTCCAAAGGTACGTTAATATTTTATGTTTTACTTCGAACATGTCGTGCTGAAATAATGCAGTGCGTATTTTTAAAATATATATCGACTGGAGAAGAATGTCTAAGTAATAAAAGTAGCATGTTTAGGTAAAATATGTAACAAATGTTTAAATTGCATATTTCAGACTATTGTGTGCAGACATGTACAATTAGAACCATGTTGAAATGGTTACATAAGTAAAAATAATTCATCTGTAATTGTAGACTTGTACATTTATACTCATTTACCTTGTGTACTGACATTCGTATTTCATTTTTGTAGATTTTTCTTTCAAATCTGCAAGACAAACACAATGCAAAAAAACAAATTCGTGTATAACGTTTTAATTATGCAATTTTGTTTTTCCAGAGTACATTATCATTTAAGTTCTTTAACATTTTCCACACAAATTTCAGATTTTAGTATCATTCGTGCAGCAATCAGTTTTGTAACTTCAATTTTCCTGCTCTTCGCTAGAGTGGTCATGGGCAGCTCCTCGCTTTAAATCTGGGCAATCCTGTAAGATAAGATTGATTGAGATGTATATACATTGTAAGTTATGCACATTTATAAACTAAACTGGTTATGAAAACATACCTCAACAAGTTTTTCCACAATACAAATCGCTCGATTTTTCAATATGGCCTATAGTGATGAAAAATAAATTAATTGAAACATGTTTGGAGCTTAAACATTTAATATGAAGAATACTAAAAATAGTTTAAAATATTTACGTTTTCTTCTTCAGGGCAAGAACTGGTATATTTTTCAAACACGCTGTTGGCCTGTTAGAATAAGTTAGTTTAATAAACAAGCTTTTATTTTGGATTTCAATTTAAACAAAACTATTCCTTAAAGCAAAGAAGGTTTACCAATGCTGCATCTAAGATGCATTTCGCCATTTGGTCATCGTTCTTCAAAAAAGGAAACACCATATCAGTATTGTCATTTTTTTCTAATCTATAACATTTAGTTTCTACAATTATTATTTAGTTCTAATTTATAATTACAGCATCATCATCATGGCGCCTCCTGCGAACAGACGCTCCAGTTGTTGGCATATGTCCCCCGTGATGATTTTTATTTCCATATTTTTCCCAACAAGCACTACGCAATTCCAAAGCCTTTTTTTATGGAAAAAACAGTTTTAGTAATGTTGTAAATTTTCCATTTCAAACAGTAATGTGATTTATAAAACAATCGGTTATTTACGGCTTTCAAAGTTTCTGGTGGGCAATCTGATGCGACAACTACCGCCAAAAGTAAAACTCCAAATACGACGATGGAATTCATATTTTCTGAAATAAATTCAAACTTTTGCTAACAACTTTAGGAATTGGAAGTCGGAGATCGAATAGTTATTTCGAATAAATTGGAACATTTTATACCAAAATACACAATAGATTGAACATGTGATAATGAAATTTAAACTCCCCAATCGTTAGCTAGCTTTTTTAAAATTGTTCAAAAGCCAAACTTTTTTTTTGAAAACACAGACATCTGAGTTTTTTACTTATTCAAATGTACTGATGCTTTACATAATTGTCTAGTTTTTATCTGACAAAGTGTCAAAATTATAACAAAGCCTTTATCATGGATACGACCATCCTTACAACTTATTAAAAAATGTATACACTGCGGGTGTGATCTAAATTACACAAAATTTCGATGTACTTTATTCATTATATTGTAATGCTGCTAACAGTTGACATATTTCCAAGGCCGCAAATTTTCAAAATAACTTATTCAATGTGTGAAATTGATTAAATATGAATACAGTAGTTATGAATAAATAGGAAGTTGGACAAAATGGTACTGTTGCCATATCTATCGCAATAACTCTAGAATATTTGAGAGGAAAGTTCTATGTGTTAGAGTTAAGGGGTATGTGCATTGTGCAGAGTACAACACAAATTGTTAGCCTTGTAGTAATTGCTAATTAGGCAGCATTGGACTCGACCAATCTCGCCAATAGATTATTATCATTGTTTTTTTTTAGATATTGGGATGCCAATTGTTTTGGGTACGGATTAAGTGGGGTTGGGCGATTGTGAACACTTGGTACAATATTGGCAAACCTGTGAGGAAGCCAGATGTGATTTGTATTAGTGTTTATATTAGATAGCAGAGAAGGGGAGCGTAATGGTCCCTTAATTCTCCGGAGATTTCAAATATGCATCAAAATTCGTTAATTGCATATCTGCCTTCGTCAATTCCATCAACAAAACTTTCACTAGATTTCGTAATCCATAATAAAGTGATTCTTTATCATCCCCACTTGTATCTTTCCTAAATTTCCGACCATCATCTTAAGATGACCATCCAAGACTTCCATATGAGCTTCCTTTATTTCCATTATCATCAAATTGACCACCAGTCCTCAATCAATAATATATCACCACTAAGAAAGCCTCAGCTTTTACGTGAAACCTTAAATGGTCCTTCAGGACTACCAAAACACAATGATTGTCCATATTCAAAAATTGTTTCTTGAAGAATAAATCTCCTGCATCTCCATTTAATTTTCCAGCACCACTACGAGGACCTCCACTACTTTTTGCATTGCCAAAATGTCCTCGAGAACC
Organism: Julus scanicus; assembly: GCA_034698625.1. Lineage (NCBI taxonomy): Eukaryota > Metazoa > Arthropoda > Diplopoda > Julida > Julidae > Julus > Julus scanicus. The sequence continues at coordinate 262 of JAQGBW010003934.1, read as the reverse complement.
ACCTTTCGATCCTTTGTTACCACCAAAATTCTTTGATCTATTTTCGGCAGCATCAAATGATTGTCCATATTTAAAGGATGGTCCTCCCATTTTGGCCATTACCACCATTTTGGCCATTACCACCATTTTGGCCCCAGCTACTTTCGTCACTACCAAATTTGCCTCCATATCCACAATTCGGATCTTGTTACATGAAGTGTTGAATTATTTTTGTGGCATGTGCAGCGGCGCACATGCATGTTCGCACGTGCACATATGCATG
>JAQGBW010003933.1:0-15002 GCA_034698625.1 Julus scanicus | reverse complement strand
CGACCGAAACAGGAAACTTCGAAGTGCGCATGCTCAGACCCTAACTTTTCGGTTTCGGCACAGTGGGAATCAGGCATAAGGCAAGCATACAGGTGCGTTTCCAAGTGAGAGAAACTCTCGAGATGCTCTCTATAGCAGTTCTCAATGTAGCACGTGCAAAAACTCTCGAACAGAAGCACGCGCATTGTTGCACGTGATACACGTGGAAACGCACGTTTAGAACAGGATCATACGGCATATAATTGTTAATGAATGTACACGAAATTTCATCGGTTTTTTAACGTTAAAAAAATATTAATTTGAACTCAACTTGAGGTAAGCTTTTCTTGTTCACATAATAACTTAATAAGTTCACTAAAAACAAGAATTGACTAGAAAAACGTTTTCTTTATATTGAAATCGATATTGTAAAATAATATTTTCAGATAGGTACCATTTTTAATTTTTTCACGAAATGCCGAATAATTTCGCCGCGATAGCTACGTAGTTGAATATTCATGAAGCATCCACCCTTAATTCTTCATTCATTTAAATCCACGATGGGATTGCATTCAACCGTATCACGTTATGGGTTGTGTCATCTTTTTAATACGCTATAAGGCGCACACGTACCTAATTCGAAGGATAAAGGCGAGTTCGTGAGATCGCCCCCCGATGCCAGCTTTTCGGGTGTTTTTTTTTTAATATCATACAACGTTTTTTAGCTGTTGCCTATGATACCTTCGCAGATGTTAACGTCCGCATTATTTTCATGTCGGTTAATCTTCGTCCTCTATGCTTTCGCACTTGCGTCTCCACCGCATGATCTGTCCGGGGAGTCCAGGCGCACGGAACGTTCCTCACCTTTGACCCTGACACTGTTTCCCCCATCGACGAAAGGGTGAGGGAAACCTAATCGTTTTGAATTTACCGCCCGTGACAGGCGTAATTTTCGCTCGGAATATCGCCCGATGTATATGCAGCAAGCAGTGTTTTTCAACCGGTGTGCCTTGGAAGATGGTCGAAACATTGTAGACTTATAGTGGAAAAGCTATACAAGACCAAGTATGGATCCTATATAGCCTATGATCGATCATCCTCTATATAGGCATATTTATAATAATTTATTCACTAAATTGTCGTATTGCTATGAACCGCATTTATTTATTGAATATGACCATGTATGGACAATTACTAGATTTGTAGTTTATAAGCCAGAAATGCATGGTATAATCAATTTAAGCATAGAGTAAATGGTCATGCAATGCGTTATATGTCCAGATATACATTAATTGATGTCCATACATAGCTCATATATCACTGCATGCTTCAGTGATTTTAGATAACTTTTTCAAGTGTGCCGCGCCAATACTTCAAGGAACTTTTAACTTTCCTGGCAGTAGTTTCCCCCAATGCGCCATAGATGGCGCTGGAATCATGCATTGCGTTGCTTTAAAAATGTTCATCATAGAGCGTATTATTTCATTCAAAACATTACTTTTCTTTATTTCATTGAGAAAATCTCTCCTTAAAATAACTTATGGTGTGCCGTGACAAGTTTGGCTCCTTCAGTGTGCCGTGATAATTTTAGGCCTACCTTAGTGTGCCGCGGTCTTAAAAAGGTTGATAAACACTGCAAAAACAGCGTGATTACAAGGCGCTATTTCGTTGAATTTGGTAATATAATTTCTTCTTGCAATTTAAATAAGTTGTTAATTTGATAACTCTACAGCAATGTTATGGCATCTTTACGTGCCATTACCTTTTATTGCCTTTCTGAGCAAAAGTAATATGAAAGTTGTAAAAATAGTTAACTATGAAAGTGGTGAATTGTAGAGAGATGATAAAAAGCGCGTAAAATAATGTAAAGAAACAATAAGAAAACAAGGGTGGAAAAATCAAATAAGACCATTTATCATATTCTCCTCTACCATATAGTATTGTATAAAAAATAAATAATATCCGACTTCTGTCCAAACCGACTTACGACCAGTCCCTGTACTTGCAAACTTCTTCCTCTCCTAAAAAATGTAAAAATTAAAAAATGCGCCATTGTGGATTGTGGCTTTATCACTATTTATTTACTAAAAAATTGGAGTTCTTGGAGCTGATTATTTACATTCAGTTACGTGTGAAAAATATTATAAAAATTGTAAAAATAATTCAGAAATAGCTTCGATTCTACAACACATGAAACTAGATATAAGTTTTTTTGTCAATGTATCCAGATATGTTAGAGACAATGTTATTTCCAAGTACACCCATAACTCGCTTTACGGCCTAGATACATTCCGGAAAAGGGGGCCGCAAAGCGAAAAAGCCGTATAACGAATCAATTATTTCTACATTGTGATTTTCATTTTTCCCTAACCCATAAGTTGTTTTATTTTAGCCAAATCCGACCTTGTTTGTGCAAATTGGGGTAACTTAGCAAAGTTTTTGGCCACTTTCTTTATTTACAGCATTTTTTTGGCCGAATGACGAAACATTGTGGGCCGTAAATCGAAATAGTGCCATAATTAAAAAAGGTCGTATAGCGAGGTATAGGTGTAGTTGGATACAGGTATCTGGCGATTATAACCTGGCATTCGTGGCTTCCCTCGAAATCTGAAAAAAAAGCTTTTGACCATACATTTCTATCAAAACGGTTCCATATCTATCTCCTCTTCAAATTGCATCCTAGATCCGGTACCGGTCCCCCAAACTAATATCCATCGTCATACCGATGTTGTTCCAAAGATTTTTGGGTATTACGTGTGCACAGTATTGAATGTACAATAAATCATAGATGAAAGCAAAAAAAAAAAAAAAGTTGTGCAGGAACGGGTTTCACGGACATCCAATACTACCGGTGACGAACTCAGGCAGGAGCGAATGGGAGGAAAGGTTCGCCGACAGTCAGCAGCGCCCCCTGCGCACGTGCGCTCCGTCCGCGCGGCAGGCGCTGCTTTTTTTAAAACGACGCGTCCGCGATGTCGCTGCGACGTTGGCGTCGCTCTCGGCTCGATCGTCCGCCGGTCGCGCTGCTCCTCTCTTCCTCCTCATCCACCTCCTCCTCCTCCTCGTTAATTCCAGCGTGCGTCCTCACTTCCTGTTCTCACCGGCAGCCCCATCGCCATGCAGTACGGCGCGGGACGGTCGTCCGCGTCGCCGCCGCCGCCTCACCACAACCATCATCATCACCATCACCACCACAGCCATCATCATCATCCGCTCAACCACAACAACAGCCGTAGTCACGAGGACACCGACCCGCCAGCATCCATGCCCCTGCACGTCCATCAGGGATTCCAGTACTACAGGTAAGGTCGCTTACTTACTTTTTCTTTACGAATGGGCCTCGAAGCGGAAACAAAACCCTAACTCGGGGAAACTTTGAGGAAGTATGCACGAGATGGCGCTTGGACTGGTTAGGGATGCCCGTTGCAACGTCAAAAGGCCTTCGAAAAGTTAAAAAGTTTCATGGACATATGTTTAAAAAAAAAACATTAACGAGATTAGTTTAAAAATCCGGATAAAATAATGTAAATTTTATTTTACCTATATATGCTTGTCCATAAATGGTCCCATATGACCCTTCACGTGTTTTCGTTCTTTTGTACGCCGCATGCGCGTTCTATCATTCTGCACGTTCTGTTCCAAATTCGGTTTTCTGATATAAAATTCTTTTATTAGAGTGTTGATTAAAGGCAATCGTTTATACCAACGCCTGTTTCCAGTCATATTACTATTTATTTCTGGTTTGTTACAATGTCCATATACGTACATTGTGTACATGCACTTATCATTTCTCGTATTCCAAAAATACTATACATGTAAGTAATGTGCCATATCGATACTTTAAAATTCCAATTCGACGTTTTCTTCCGATGAAATATGTATCGGCCCTATATATAATTTTTCCACTTATGTCATCTTACTGTTATATCCGCTTGCGACTAGGGTTGATGGGTTAACAGGGAGGCCTTGAAACTCTGGAAATATGCTTGAATCTTTATTAACTTGAAATTGGTGTTAAATTCTTTAAGTTATGCTTGCATTTCCTGTCCGCGTCGGGAAATTTCCGTTAATCAGACAAATTCGATAGAAAAATCAACCTTTTTTATGGAAATGTCACGGCAATTTATCCATACACTTTGAAATAATATTGTGGTCTTACATGTGGAAGGGGTCCTTGAAAATTTAAGAAATTCCTTGAGATATGCTTGATCTGTTACAGTAAATTTACTGTATACGCCCTGCTATGGTTCGATAAGTTAATTACGGTCGGTATACGATTGGAAATTCGATCAGGTTTTTTTTAAAAAGTAATTTCAAGTGTTATGTTTGCGGCCCAATAATTTTTTGAAAACTAATAAATACCTAAATAAAATTAAATCAGTTTCGTAATCCCGTATAGGTCTTAGGATGCATGGGCATTTTGAGAGCCATGCATTCTAAAGATCCTGTATGCGAGTAAAAACTTTTTCAACACACACAAAACATAGTTTTTACATAAGATTTGAAATCAGGCCCAATGAAAAAAAATTCTTCTTCACCCTGACGTGTGCTTGAGCATTATGGTGGCGTACGTGTTTTAAACGGCCCCTTGGGCGACCCACGAGTCAACACCCGCCATGATTGTATTTTAAAGAATGCAGGTTTTGAAAAATTTACTTTTTCCTCATGTATAGAATAAAATGTCAAGACCCTCGCTGTTAAAAAGATTTAGCGACGGTGTAGCTCTTAAGAAATTATAACAACTGCACACATTATTTTAACGTTAGCAATCGTCTGTCGGCTCGTTCATATATTTTGAAAAAATTTTAAATGGCTAGTTAATATTTTTTTTAAGGCTAAAGACAAGATTTCGAATATTGATGTACACTTCTATAACCATGCTTGATTCTGAAATAACGGATATTATGTTTTCTTGATTTCTTGCCCTTTGATAACTTGACCAGCTGTAACTATAAAGTGGTTCTTAAAGATGGCCGAAAGTCGTGGAACGCTCTTGCCCTCTGGCGGATGACGTCACGAACAGACTTTTATGAACTCGTTAAGCTGATTTTCTGCAGAAATGATATGGTTTAGGGTAGAATAAGAAAACGAAGGTTAAAATTTGTGTTATTCCACTTAACGCTACAAATATTTTGAAAAATATATTGATAATTAAGACCCGTCTCATTTCTCTGATGCATTGCCCGACCGTTTATGGTTAGGTTTGGTTAGCTTAAGTTAGGGCAGGTTAGGCAAAAACTGCGTTCAAGTGACATTATAATAAATTCTAGTTATATTTTTGCGCATTATTTGTTACCTGGTTAAATATGCCGATAAGGTATTCACACATTCAAGGTAATTGTCAATTATCGTGTTAGTTTTATTGGTGGGGGATATATGATGCAATTTTTAGGGGAGGGGGAATGATGAAGTTTCAGGAGGGAAAGGGATAGGGGAGGTAATTATCCCAGCATTGTCTTGCGCAATGTATTAAAGTTATCGTTTGCAGCTTATAGCTTTTTTTGACAAAAAAATCGCCTATGATGAGTTTTTAATACCACGAAATTTTGTTTAACATATATCGTCGATACTAATTTTTCATAAAACATTCAAACATTTTTTTTGTGTATAATTCCTTAGCAATAATTCAGGCGAATAAGATTTCCGGATAACAATTTACAGAACGATTAGTTAACACAATTTTCTTAACAATGTTTTTTTTTCAAAAAATGCTTATTAAAAATGCATGTTTAAACACACCCACTTGAAGAATGAAAACTCTAAAACTTTTATTACGTGTATCGAGATGTGTTTTTCAATGAACAAAGTTTTAAATAATCAATTTCTCTCGTCGTATTCAAATTGTTCATGTAAACTATCATTTATAAAAAAAAAATGAAAATGTTTAATTTGAGCATGATTTTTGGGGTGGGCAATCCTAATTGAGCTGCCTGGGCGGAATGTTCACACTTCGTTAAGCTTGAGTCTTTATTGTTTTGATAAACAGCGAAACCGTAGTTATTATCATAATCAATATGCAGCAATTAATGAAATTCGGTGGCATTTAATTCAATGAGTCGAGAAGACAAAACGCTTAACTCGATCAACGCGTCGCGAAGCCCCTCGAGGGTCGAGCGACTCGGAAATTAGGACGCTTCACCTTTGACCTGCTCTCTCCCCATATTGGAATCGAGGAACATCCATAAATGGCGGGGGAATGAAAAGGGGAAATGATGACTGTATTGAAAAGGGGATTCTCAAACTAAGAGTCTTTTAAAATACCAATAGGTATTTTTAAACACTTAACAAAACAGTAAAACACCTCATACTGAACATGTAACACCAATGAGTGTTTCAAAACACCCATATCCACCTTTATTTCTTAAAATGCACGATGGGATTTGGGACAGAATTTGCTGAATAATATCCCAGTATACACAGACTGTAAAATGTAGATTGTTTGAACACCCCCTTACTACATATTCTCAGTCACCAGGTATTGCATTTTTTAAATGTAAGTCTATCAAATTATTCAATTCTGAGGTTGATAGGACAATGTTTAGTTTTGAACATGAAAAAAATTGATCGCTTCCTTCGTATAGAAGTATTTTATGAAACGTCCTCGATGAGAAGGACCAAAAGCCTAAGCCTGCTTTGTCCAGCAACTTTCAAAAGTTCAATCGTAAGGACATATAGTTGCCAAACTCGTATAATGTAATGATTCATTTTACAAAAAAGTTGAAAATTCTGGATTCACCCTGACTGAAAGCGAGTATGTAATAAACGGGTTCACCCCATTTTTCAATGGCTACAACCCCTAGTCAAGGAAGGGGTCCAATGGAGGCGATGTATACAAATAATATACAACTACATAAGCTGAAAATGGACACTCATTTCAAAGGTGTTTCTCATGCAATACCTAAATAATCACGTGACGTCATATATACGCTCTATGACGTCATTTGTGCTTTAGAATAGAGCGCTCCATGCCATTAAAGTCATTTTGGATTGCATATGCGTTCTATATATAGATTAGGGGAAGTTAAACCCCCACAAAATCTATGTTATAAATTGCAGTAAATTAATGCTTTTAACATATATGTCCCATCGAGTACAATTTCTGTTAGCATTTTCACCCTTTTTATGAAAATTATCCTTATTATGTAGAAATTGATTATTTGAAATTACTTACAAATTTAAAATTATAACAGATTATTAAAATTAATGTATATCATTATGTATATTATACGAGTAGCCATTTATTATGGGAAGTTTTTAGAAGAACTAAAGTTTCTTTTTCTTGTTAGAACCGGTGTTCCTTCTTGCAAAATACAAAATGTATTCACGAAACATATAGAAAAGTTAGTCTAGTTTTTTTTTTTCAAAATTTGCACACATTGTATTACAAATTTATCTCTTTCGGAGTTTTGTTTATCTTGAAGAAAATATTTAATATTTGAATCTTTGAAAGGTTTTCGTGTTAGAATTGGTATTACTTGATACAAAAATACAGCATTTTACTAAATACATATGTTAAAATGGTATATATGATTTGTAGATTACATTTTCAACTTATTTCGCTTTTGGTTTATTGGTGACATATTGTTTTATGAAATCTTTATCCATATATGCTAAGAAAGGACCGTTTTTGAAAACGAATCATTATACTGAGTGGGGAAATAGTTTTGTACATACTCGAGAATACGAATAGTTCAAAAAATTAATTGAATTATTGAACTGATGAAACTGAAGTTATTTTATTGTGCACTCAGGTGAAAATCAATAATCATAGGACAATTTATTGACTGAAGAAACATTTCTTTATGTGACCCATGGACATTTTTGATATAACATAAACAATAATGTTTCATTTCTTTTTTAACAAAGAATTTTAGATAATACATAAATGTGCGATCCAAAAATTGTCCAGTGATATCATCGAATTCCAACGTATACCTTGCTGATGTTTAAAAATCAAGCTTGTAGGTTAGATAAACATATATACCATCTGAAGAGCTTTAATGAGATTCCAATCAAAATTCGTTTCTCTTTATTTTAGATTTACGGTTTGTAATGGTGCATTTGTGAGGAGGTGCATGTTGGCTAGCTGCTCAATTTTATTGATGAATTTTGGCCAGCGGCTAAAAAAAAAGGTTGACCGCCCCTGGTCTAATCCATTGTGCTTTCAACTCAGCTGTTTAAATTAAATTTGAATTAACGAATGAACAATCCCCTCCTCCCCTATATATATACACATCATGGATTCATTTAGGGAAAAAATTGCGCGTTAATCGATCAGTGTATTTTTGACATCTTCTATCATTTATTCTCATAAATATTCCATTTCTGTCAGTATTTGAGTATTTATGTTACAACATTATTAGTTGTTTACCAGCTTACACAATGTTATTAGTTAAAGGTGGAGCTTAAAAGATGGCTTTGTCGGCCAATTGTTCCCCACTAATTCAGGCAAAGCGTTCGATTCCATGATTTGGGCGGAGTAAAACTTGTCGACTGACGCGCGTCCATGATGCATAATAGTTAGGCTCTTTCACGCGATAGGCTGGTGATATAAAAGGACGTCCCATATACCTTCAAAAATTGGTTAAGATTTCAAAACTTTCCTTCAAAAATTCGAGCCTTGGAATGAAATGGACATTGTGAACAGGTGGTGGAGGGAAAGGGTCAATTTTTGAAGGAATGTTAGGGACGTCCTTTTTGAATTTCCCCAACAGCGCCTCCAGCTGACGTTACCATGGCATATCGCGTGAAGGAACCTATTTAGTAGTATTTACTGAAATTAAATTGCATTAATATAGCTTACAGTATAACAATTGAACTTTTTCTGAAAACAAGTGGTCTCTATACAAATTTATTTAGCCTATGATGCAATTTCTGCTTATGGGTCATAAAGACCAGAAATTTTGTATATGCGGTATCATGTTTGAACACCACCACGAGCTTATATTGTGTATTTGGCCGTATATTTCCAGATGTGTCCATTAATGGACAAGGCTAAGCCAGAAATGTATGTGCCGCGACAATTTTAGACCATTTTTTAATGTACTGTGAGTTGAAAAAGTTTGAAAAACGCTGTTTATATAACCCATGACTCCTATACCAAAAGTTAGACTCGTGATGAGGTTCTGAGGCTACGCAATCGTCCTTAATATTACCTAGGCCATAAAAAAAACTGATGCTGACCGCGTGATTTTTTTTCTCTCTCTCTCCATTTTTCCATATTGGCGTTAGCTTCCTCTAAAACACGAAAAAACATGGCGGGGGAAGAAGGTCCGGTCTCACTTGTCCCGAAAGGCCAGTGCGAGTAATTAATTATGCTAATGATCTCGGAGGTTTTGGAGGCCGCGGTAGTGGTGGTGCGCGCAATAGGCCTAAGCGGACGCCGTGTTATTTCTTTTTTTTATTTTCGGCCGGCGGTGGTCCATTAGAAGGTCGTCGTGGATATAAAACGTATAGCTGCGTGTTCTGCGTCCAGCCCCCTGATTTGGCCGGGCACCTCGTGCAGCGGGCGACCCCGAAAAGAGAGGTCAAGCCGAGAGAGAGAGAGAAGGGGCGGCCTCTGGCCTTCGTTGCCGAGGTGCGTGCGGACCACTCGGCCAATCGGCTCGGCCCACCGTCAGGGGGCAGCACCCCCGAGGGCGCCCCCCGACACTCGCTCGTCACGGGACGTACGTAGCCGCAGTTTCGCTCGTCCGAAGAAGCGGTCAACGCGTGTGTGTGTGTGTTTCTTCGTTGTCGATTCGACCCACGGTGCTCGCGCCCGCCCTTCCGTCCGGACGGACGGCATGGAGGACCCTCGTCGTTGCGATGGAGTGACCCGCACGGAGCAGCGCGTGCAGTCGACGGCGGCCCTAGGCCCAGCCTGAGCCGCGTTCGGAGACCCAAATGTCGAGCTCCAAGATTGCAGGTGAGCGTCGAATAGAGCGGGGTTGGCGTCGCGCTTCGGCCGGCGAACACGACCCCCACTTTCCGTCGATTTTTGAACGGATGGCGGGTTTTTGGAACGATGTGTGGGAATGTCATGGGTTGTAAATGTTGATAATCCGAATCGGGTAAGGGTATGGGTCCTGACAACCTCCCCAACACTTCGGATTTCATGATTTACTAGGACTTTTTTCTATATTCTTTGCGAGGAAATTGTTGTTAGGGCCACGACTCGTGGTGGCGGCCATCTTGTTCTACGATGGAACGTCGCGTTCCGTGGTTGTCATGGTTACGCTGTCAACGCTTGTCCGTTCCAAAATTGACCGAAGGTGGCTCGTGCTCGCTGCACGTGCATATAGGTTGACTGCGGTTGGGTCACGGAGCACGTGACTTTTAATTCATTCTTATTTCATTTATTCTTATTCTATGGATTGGGGGAATTGAAAGTCATGTGATGTCGTCTGTGACTAAATCTGCGTAAAGGGCAATTTAATTGCCTCTTTTATCCTAAACTGAAGTGTTTATTTTCGTGCATTATTATTTATTTTTGATTTCTTTTTTTTTCCGGTTGGTAAATTTGCGTGTGCATCAGAAAGGGTCCGGACATCGAGGAATCTGCCGGACTTGGCCCGCTTCATCTTCGGTGAGTCTCTTTCACCTGTTTTCGATCCCAATAGATGACCTTTGACCGTGTTCTTCCTTCTCGCACATTGAGCCAACGTTGGCAAATGGCACAGAGTTGCCAATCGCTGGTCCAAGCTATATATGCACCGGAATGCCAACCATGACCCAACGTTGGCCAAAACCCATTTCCCTTAGGCCTTAAAAAAACCATGAAATCCATGTTGATGGCCAATCCCACCTTCTCGACTTATGCAGATTTTCAATCTCAAATCCTAACCGCACATAACTTTAAATCTTGTGAAAAATCCTGAGGTTTACGTTTGTGTAATCTTCACCATATTTCGAATCAAAGTCATAATTCGACCCGCACAAACAAACCACAATTTGAAAAACTGCGTCACTTTGTATATTTGACCAGGGCATGCAGGGTAGACAAGGGAAGAAGGGGGAGGGGAGGGGGGTTGCTGGTGCGTGCGTATTTACGTTGGCTTAAGGCGAAAATTGACCCCACCTTAGCATACCTAAGATAAGGACAAAAATGCTATTGGTCAAAAGTGCTTTCTACGCGTTTTTAATAGGTCCTTTCAAGGTCGCCAACTCCATCGTTCTAATAGGCCTACGAGGTTCGATGCTTATTCATGTAGCTCTGTTACACTATGCCCCGTTAAAAAAAAACGATGTTCGGTAGTTAAAACTTATTTGATTAGCGAGAGAATTTCTATAGCTAAAGTTTTAATTGTCGATTCAGCAGGGCGTTTCAATTAACAATGTCTTGGGCGTTGTGACAGCGAACACGAGCCGTTTTTGTATCACTTTTTGGTCACTGTAATGCCGTTTATACAGTGGACGTGTCATTACGTAACTATGGTATCGTGACGTTGCGCTAAGGCGTAACCAAGGTAACCGTGGAACGTGATTGCGTAACCATGGCAACCGTAGAACGGGAGAGCGAGACCATGGTAACCGTGCACGTGATTTCGAAACCATGGCAACCGTAGAACGCGAGAGCGAGACCATGGTAACCGTGTACTATGTGATTTCGAAACCATGGTAACCGTAGAACGTCAAGGCGAGACCATGGTAACCGTGCACGTGATTTCGTAACCATGGCAACCGTGTAACGTGATGGCGTTTAATACATTTTCAAGCAAGATAGCCATGCACCGTTTCTCCGTAACATTTTTCGCAAAATTTCTGCTATTTTCCGAGAAATATACATGGAAATATCTGTAAAATCAGACAAATTAGCGTGTGGTACATTATATTTCGGTTAATGGAACGATTGTCCATTGTTCCATTGCCGCAACCAGTGTTTGTTTACTCGCTATAAACATGCGTCAGAACCGAACAAGGTGACAACAGTTGTAACGTGGTACCTAATTTTGAGTTTGCCGAGGTAGGCCTCAAGTATACCCATTATACCTCATTTGATTAGTGAAAACAGGTTTGAGGTTTTTTTCCATTCTATAACAAGCATGATGTACTATATATGCAGCGCAATGTCAGCTTTGGTACGGGCCATAGCCTCGTGCCTTCTCTATATAGGTTGCCACATCATGGCTAACCAACCCATAATGCAGTTTCGCTTAAGTTTTTATAAAAAAATACCAACAGTTAAAATGCTTTGTCCAGGTGGAAAAGTTATATTGGATAATATATTATGTCCCATATTTATCCAAATACATTATCATCCTTGCACTATATATGTCCATGTATGGACGAAAATTCCATATTAATTAATTTCTGATACGCAATGTCCAAGTATACACGTATGCCCATATTTTTTTAGCCCTATCAGCCTTATTTAATTATCCGCTCTATCCTCGCACTTGCTTTCCGAACATCAGTTGCATTGCCAACAAATTTCGGAGGAATCGAGTTTTTTTTAAAGAAAAAATAGGTCAGTGGATGAAAAACTTAACACCAAAGGTACATCACCTTTCCATTTAATAAAATACTTCGTTGTTCGGACATCGGAAAATTATTTGAAAACTTAATAGAATTACGTGAAAAAACGGCGAGCTTAATTAATATTAAATTACCCTCGGTGAAAGTAATATGACTTCGGAACATTATATTTTCTAATATATGTGACATAAGCTATTTTTTTTCTTTCTTTAAATAGGTATAGGGTATTATAGGAAACAGGACCTTTAATTAAAAACTGTTGCTAGAGTACAACCAGAAAAAAGTAAGCCAGAAAAACTGGCGTAGGAAATCAATTTGGTCTCAGTTCATTATTAATATGGAAAATGAATCAAGTGCCTATCATCCTTATGGGGTGAGACTTGCTGCTTTTTTTTGTGTCGTCTTTAATGGACCATGAGGTAGAACCAATTAAATTCCCAAGTTCGTTGACCTCATCAGCTATAGATTCGTCATTTTTTTTTGTTTTTTTGTTAACCACTAACGACCAAAAACAATTACTTTTAAAAAGAAGTTATTACATTGTAGACTTCTTGCAAATTTCTTATGCTTATTTCGAATATCTATAGTTTTGATATTTTAACTTCAAGATGTGAATATTTCGTGACAAGAACCTGTTGTTTGCGAGAATTTGACACGTTTCCATGGACGAAGACATGTTCAACTATTCAACATTAAAGTTTTAAAATACATGTGAAGGTTCAGTGTAAAAAACGTGTTCTACTCAAGACAGGTTCGTCTATCAGTTATTCTGAATATAAATAGCATACATTGTATAGTATACTATAGGCCATGTATATTGTTCATTTTTTTACATGTAAATGCATTTTATAATATGAAAATATACTTTTTTGATTGTCCTTAAGTCCTTGAAATGGGACATATTACTGCTTTTTTAAGGGCCCGAAAGATCGTCTGCCTGTTGAGGGCCTTTGAGAGAGAGACTATTTAGCAACAAGTCCAAAGATGACCAAAGTTTTGTTCACTTTAAAGAAAAAAAACTTTATTCCTATAAGTTTGTCTGCAAGTGGGATGCCAGTCTTTTCCCCTCTTTCTCCGATGGCCTGACGTCATGGTCCGGAAGCTGAACAGGTATTTCCATTAGGCCTAAAATAAGTTGACAACGAGGGTACCGAGCCACACTCTTGTCTTGACCAGCAAATGTTTACGAGGGCCGTCTTGAATCTGGCCTGAGAGAGAAAAAGCTACTTTTAGCTAAGCCTACTTTAACGCATGCGGAGGGATGGGTCGCAATTTCAGGTATTTTTTTTTTCTAATGAAAATCCTAAGAAAATGGCCCGAGGTCCACGTTTCGTTCCTGTTGGAGAAAATTAAACCTCTTTGAAATAATACGGGGTGAGGGGTGTTCGTTAAAAAAAATCATAAAAAAACGAAAAAAGTTTTTACATAAGGAATGTGTCTGGGACGGAGGTCAGGGGTCACGGCGTGGATTACGTGGAATGGAAGAAACAGCCAGAGGATGGTCAAAAGCAGGTTTTGGCCATCATTCCGGACAAGCAGTAAAATTGAGCAGGGAGAAACGTCGTTTTGCTAGCGTACATTCTATACTATGTATATCTTTGTGAAGAATATAGCGATATTTTGGCTGATCCGTTCAGCCGACATTGCAGAACGTCAAAATTAAAGTAGGCTACCACTCTGACTGTGTATTTTACAAGAAGTTTCATAGTCTTTTCGAATTAACTTATAAGGGGTATTCTAACAAACCAGAAATGTTCGGTGTTGACAACAATAATCTACTAACACTATTTCTTCTATTCTATTCCATTTCTTTCCTGTTCCATTTTTCAAAATTAGAATAATAGCATAAGGTGACAACTGCCAAAAACATCTTAACAAATTATCTCCTTAACACCTAGAATGCACTGTAATTAAATACCAACATAACAAATAATAATGTGACTGGAGACAGGCATTATCTTAAACAATTGCCTTTAATCAACACTGAAAGCTTCCAATAATTGAATTTTTAATCAGAATACCGAATTCAAAACAGAATGCACGTAGAACTTTAAATGCGCACGTACAGAAAGATAGAACGCGCATGCAGCTTATACAGTTTCAAAATTTGGAACGAAAAGAAAAATAATATTTTGCCATAAATGACAGTTCCATTTTTGGAAATGGCGATGTATTTGAAGAAATCGTGGACCATATAAAAGTATTAATATGACACGTACGTGTATATATTGAAATAGAAAAATGGTAAGTGTACAACAGCGCATGTAGGGGCATAAAAGTGAAAAGGTATAGAGATGTAAATGCAGAAAAATCCGGTCACTTCCTTTCCCTAGTTGTCGAACTATTTCGTATCGAGAATATGACTAGAATGAAATCTGAAATTGTCACCCATGGCAGCAAAGTGGCGCGCACAATTCCCACTGTGCCGAAACCGAAACCGAAACCGAAAAGTTAGGGTCTGAGCATGCGCACTTCGAAGTTTCCTGTTTTGGTCGAGCTTAGGCCCCTCCCAAATTCACGCCCATTTTGAAGCTCGGCGAGTTGAGCTTTTTCCAGCAGCTCGACCG